>JAJJWX010003210.1:0-28266 GCA_023529315.1 Papaver bracteatum | reverse complement strand
TTTTGAGATGATACGTACCACGTACTGGGGAAGCCTGTTTCGGGAACATACACATATCTCCAGCCTACAACTAAATACAAAAGAAGAGAACTGAGCCTTAGAATACGTATACAGACATAATCGGTTTGTTCAGGTCAAAATCTCTGGACAGCATGGTCACAAGCCAGTGTTCTTGAAGTTTCATAGAGTTTGTCAGCTGGTTGCTAAACGGGGAGGTGAAAAATAATTGTAAATATCTTAAATGTATGTATATTTTATTGGCAAACGATAGTACCTCTTGATGAAACTGACCAATTTTATCTTTGAAAGCAGGTTATGGAACTTACCATACTCATTGTTGGTGTAATTTAGTCAGAATGTTTCATTTCAGTTTCCGATGTCAATTAAAGATCTTGTTCTAACAAATGGCTCAATCTAGCACAATCAATCAGGAATTGAAAATGGAAATGAAATCAAACTTAATTAGCAAGCACACACAACACAAGGATTATAGTGGTTTGATCAAGATGATCTACATCCACTTTGAAGACGACGAAATTGATTTCACTATGTATCAAATAAGGTTACAAGAATATGATTCAAAAACACCTCTCAAGATCCGGGTTACAAGAATATGATTCAAAAACACCTCTCAAGATCCGGCCTCCACTGCCTCCTTCTCCCTCTTACTTACATTAGTTTCTCTTACCAACAAAAGAGAATAAGTTTTTATTTTATTCTCCTGATGCCTTTAGGGCACAAAAGGTAAATGGGAAAATGGGCCAGGCAAATGGGTAAACTCAACTGAATACAAAACCGTATTCAAGCCACATGTACAACAAATCTCCACCTTGACTTGAATACTATCAAGTCGCAATTAGATTGCACATGTAGGACACAGCTTCGTCATTCTTCATCTTCGTCTTCGCTTAGCACTTACAAGGCCTCTCAACACTTGTTGACACCAACAAAGTCCAAGCAATGCTTGAACTTGATACTCGAAACCGGCTTTGTCAACCTGTCTGCAGGGTTATCAGTTGTAGGAATCTTTAACGTCGATATATCTTCCCTTCCTCAACTACATCCTTGATAAAATGATACCTGACATCGATATGCTTCGTTCTATCATGATACATATGATTCTTGGTCAATTGAATGAAACTTTGATTGTCACAAAACAAAACTGCACTCTCTTGCTTGAACCCCAGATCACCAACCGAACCCATCAATCATATACATTACTTCACTGCTTCCGCAGCTTCCATGTACACTGCCTCAGTTGTATACAATGTAACTATTCTTTGCAAAATCGACTTCCAACTGATAGTACTACCAATGTAAAATTATAACCTATCAATGACCTTCTTTTATCAAGATCGTCAGTATAATCAAAATCTACATAACTCACAACATTTGTTGAAACACCACAGTGTTTGTCAAACACCAAACCAACATCTGTACTACCCCTTTGATACCTCAAAATCTACTTTACATCTTTCCAATGAGCCTTCTCGGGATTTCCCATGTATCTACTTACCACACTCATAGCTTGTGCGATATCAGGCCTTGTACAAACCATAGTATACATGGTGCTACCAACTGTAATTGCATATGGAACTCGAGACATGTACTCCGCATGATCATCTGCGGTTTGAGGTGATTTCCTTCTAAAATTTTTAAAATGAGATGCCAAAGGAGTACTTACTGGTTTTTCATCTTTCATACCAAACCTCTCCAACACCTTCTCAATGTAAGTCTTCTGCGACAAATACAACTTTCCTTCAACTCGGTTTCCATGAATCTTCATGCCGAATATCTTATTTGCTGCACCCAAGTCTTTCATCTCAAATTCACTACTCAACTGCACCTTCAGCCTTTATTTTTTTGACATGTCTTTGCAAGCTATCAACATATCATTAACATACAAGAATAAATACACAAATAAACCATCTTGGAGTTTCCTGTGATGTACACAAATATCATAGCCATTTTACAACATAAATATATCAAAACGTTTATACCACTTCCTTGGAGATTGCTTCAAACCATACAAAGATTTGTTCAACAAACATACATGGTCTTTTTTGCCAGGAATTTCAAACCCTTTTGGTTGTTGTATATAAATACGCTATTCCAAATCACCATGAAGGAAAGCTGTCTTAAGATCTAGTTGTTCCAATTCTATATCATTAAAAGCAATATAGCAAACAATGTTCTAGTAGAACTATGTTTAATAACAGGAGAAAATACCTCATTGTACTCAATGCCTTCTCTTTGTGGAAACCCCTTTTCCACAAGCCTTGCCTTGTACCTTGTTCCTTCACCATCTGAAGTACCTTCTTTCTTATTGAAGACCCACTTGCTTACCACAATCTTTTGTCCCTTAGGTCTTTTAACTATCTCCCAAGTGCCATTCTTGTCAAGAGAATCAATTTCTTCAATTGCAGATTCTCATCATTCTGTTGATTCTTCACCACTGATTTCTTTTTCATAGGTTCTTGGCTCATCCCTATTTATGCTCTCACCCACTGCAAGTGGTCATATCTCTGAGGTGGTATGATTTGCCTCTTTTCTCTGTCTCTTACAAGATTGTACTGATGATCTTGTGATTCTTCTTCCTTGGCAATATCTTGCACAATATCTTGATCATCATCATCAACATCATCATCATCATAAGCAACAGTCTCATTATTTCATTAAACTTGCATCTCAAGTTCCACCTAGTCACCAAGCTCAACCTTATCACTAACACCTTCTTTAAGTTTTCCATCTAGTTCATTATTCTTTGGCTTCAACATCGATTGCTCATCAAATTTCACATCTCTACTGATAAGAAACTTGTTTGATATTTCTTTAGGACACCATAACCTGTATACTTTCACACCCTTTGCATACCTAAGAAATATACACTTATTTTCTCTAGGTTCAAGCTTCCCCTTATTCCCATGAGCATAGGCTGGACATCCAAATACCTTCAAGTCTTCATAGTTTGCATGTGAACCTGTCCAAACATCATTTAGAGTCTTACACTCGATAGCAGTCAACGAAGATCTGTTCACTAAATAAGCTGACATATTTTCTGCTTCTTCCCAAAACGTCTTTGGTAACCCAACATTGGTGAGCATATATCTTGCCTTCTCTATAATGGTTCTGTTCATCCTTTCTGCAATACCATTTTGATGCGTTTTTTTTCCGACTGTGCGGTATCTCACAATCCCTTGCTCCTTGCAGAACTCATTTAACTTACCTCCACAAAACACCAAACCATTATCTGTTCTCAAGCACTTTATCTGCCTACCCGGTTTGCTTATCAACCATAGTCTTCCATTGCTTGAACTTGACAAAAGTTTCATTTTTGTACTTAATTATGAATACCCATACTTTCATTGAGAAATCATCAATGAATGTCAACATATATATACCACCACCATGTGACTCAACCCGAGAAGGACCCCAAAGGTCAGAATGAATGTAATCTAAACCCTTGGTGCTATGTATTGCTATACTAAACTTGATTCTACATTGCTAGAGCACTGCTTTCAGTCGAACTCGCATGCGTTTCTATCTCAAGCATGTTTGTCAATGTTAGTGATTAAAACTATAAAGTCTTGATTTCTAGTCTAATATAGCTAAGGTCTCGGACTAGGATAGAAAGTGTAATTGAACTCAAGAACTCCATGGAAATCATCATACAAGACGAAGGACTACTCAAGGAACCAGTGGATATTCATCGACTAAAAGGTATGTGGAGACTTGAACTTATCTATCACTCAAAATTTTATCTACTCTATCTCCTATCTTGAGACAAAAGTCGTATTACTATATAGACTAAGATTATAACACATGAGGTATTTCGTGCTAAGTATATCTATCTTATCTATTTCTCGAAATACGTGTTGGTAAAGCTTTTGCTTTAGCCAAGTTCATCTTTACCTAGTGACGAAAGTCATGTTATGTTTCAATCATTTTGGAAATCGCTCTGATGAAAAATAGTTTGTGAATAACAACTATATAACGCCATATGAGAATGTTTCAATGATTGAAATGAGAGTTTAGACATTATAACCATTGAAGGATATAAGCATTTTTGTGGAAACACATATATCTATAAGTCCTTATTGCTTGAACCAAAGTTTGCGAACTTTGTTGATCAAGTGAGACCGAAGCAGCACGTGAACTTAAGTCTGCGAACTCAGTCCGCGAACTTGAGTAGGTTATGTCTAAAAGCGATGTTTGTGAACTTATCTTAAAAACTAAGGAATATTATTGCAAACCGTGGATTTATAGTTCATAAATCGATTCGAGTGAATCACATCGTTTTTGCTTCAATTATGTCTTGTGTAGTACATAAAGATCTAAGCAATTGAACAACTCTCTAACTAGTTCATTTGAGTCATTTGGACTAGTTATGGTGAAGAAGAATATGGTTGATATGAAAGTTATCATATGGCTAACCATTTGGTTAACTATTGTTGAACCAACTAATGTACAAGTTTGGGTACGGTTTTCACAATCCTACAAACGTGCATTTCATGTGTGTGTAACAAGCTATGTTTTCGATCTAATGGTTGATAAATATTAGTTTAAATCTAATAGGTTTTCATCTAACGGTGAATATTGAATGCTTTGTTACTAAGCTAACATTGATTGCAAACCCTGATTTGAAGACTATATAAGGGAGAACTCTAGCAACTAGGAAACCTAATCCCCACATATTTTGTGTGATACTAATTTGATAAGATAGAGTCGATTCTCCTTTAACCTTTGGTTTTCTTATTTTAAAACCAGGTTAACGACTTAAAATACTTCATTGGGATTGTGAAGCCAGACCGATACTACTTTTCTTGTTGTTTCTATCATACGAGTACAATTGTAATAATTGGCTTGAGATTTCTATCTCCGATAGGCAAGATATAAAAGCAGTCACAAACACTTCGTCTCATCATTTGTGATTCCTCAAAAATCTTCTTCGCTATATCGATTAAGTTTATTGTGAGGTGATTGATAAAGCTGAGCTGTTCTTCCAGAATACAAGTTTGGTTTTATCAATTGGTTCATTTTCACCTTGATTTATCAAAAGACGGAACAAAACTCATACGTTTATTCGTAGGCAATTTATCTATCCTTGTAGACTTTTTCTGTGTGATATAGATTTGTTTATTAAAGTTTTCGACTTTGGGTGGTAGCAACTCTTGGTTGTGCGTGAGATCAGCTAAGGGAATCAAGTGCGCAGCATCCTTCTTAAATCAGAGGCGTAGGAGCATAATTGTACCTTGGATCAGTGTGAGATTGATTTGGGTTCAACTAAAGTCCAGGCCAAAGTTAGCTTGGACTAGGCTAGTGTTTGTAGCGGCTTAATACAGTGTATGTTTAATCTGGACCAGGTCCCGATGTTTTTCTGAATTTGTGGTTTCCTCGTTAACAAAATTATGGTGTCTGTGTTATTTCTTTTCCGCATTATATATTGTTATATAAATGAAATAATACAGGTTATGCGTTATTCAATCAATTAGAATATCCGACCATTTTGGTTGTTGAATTAAATTGATTGAGACTTGGATATTGTTCTTTGATACCATCCTAGTTATCTCTCTTTGATAAAGACTCGCAGATTCTATTTGCTTGAGTAAAGATCAAATTGAGAGATTGAGATAATAACTCCTTGAGATATTTTTTGTTGATTGAGCCTGACTGTCTAGTTGATTCTCTAGAAAGTAACTCGGAGTTTGTTCGTGCATATTGCTAATCGAAATATTGGGTGTGGTTGTTAGACCCCCTCTTTTTTAATTAGTATTAGAGCAGGAAAACATGTTTAAGACCTTACAAGTCTGTGTTTGTGGCAATCTGAGTCTGAGGACAAAATCTCATTGACGCATACTAGGATGTCTTCTAAAGCTTTTGATTACACCAAGTGTCTTGGAAATATCTCAAAGGATTGCTCCTTAGTTGATTCTTCCGAATCCCGAGGTAAAAAGATTGTTTCAACAGATGTTGACATCTCTTCCTCTCATGAGGCATGTGACACCCTGATAAAAGCTTAAAAGGAGCTCACCATAATTTCAAAAAATACAGCTGAGATTGTTGATTTTGAGGATCATGATCATCTTATTGATGAATTTGAAAAGTCTCTTGATTGAGAACGTGATCTCTATAGCATCATTGAGTCCTTCTCTAATAATATTATGAAACTTCTCCAAGAAACTACTCATCAACATGAAAAGATTAGTGCTCTTGAAGATATCGTCAAGGAAGACTCAATTAGGAAAAAATGTTTGATTGAGACTCATTCATCAGATCTTAATAGACTTCGTGTCAAAAAATAGAAACTAAGTGCATCTCTTACTTTATCCCATGAACAGTGCAAATCCTTGGAAATGGAAAACTCTGCCCTAAGGAGAAAATCCTCTGTACAAACTAACTCTCGTGATGTTTTGTACAAGACAAAATATTCTCCAGAAGAAAATTGTGTCAAGTCGGGTATGCGTAACTTACAATCTTCTCATATGGCTATGAAGCTAAGACATGTGCCAATTATTGCTTCTCCTCCACGAACCTGTAATTTTGTGGGAAAAAGAATCACTATGCTATCCATTGGTTTTCAAGAAGGAAACAAATTTCTAAGATTCATAATTTGCTTCTCTTCACTATTAATGGAACAAATAGTCAGTCGAATAATGTAGTGAATCGCATGCCCACAAGATACCATAAACCTTATAAGAATGATCTCTATTCTAGAAATCATCACATGGCTCAAGTGCGTTCTGGCATAAATTCTTGTGTTACCAAAGAAAGCATCCCCTGTACTTATAAGAATGTTTCTGGTAAATCCAAGTCTAGAAAATGGATTCCCATCTATTCCGATCCTCTTGAACTAATTGCAAGAGGTCCCAAACTTAGACCTCAGAGAAAGCCATCTGATGGATTCGTTAAGTACGCTATGTTTTATCCTTCAGGGATGAAATTCAACCGAAGAAATCCGAAGAAAACAAAGATCAAATAGTCAGATGATATATATAAATCCTTTCTCTATGATCATAGTGGAATTAATTTCCACTCTACTACTGACTCCAGTATTTGTTTCCTTGCTTAACTTGAGAGGTGTAAGGAAATTAATTAGGAAATACTCAAGTATGTTGTATATTATTTCTGTTTGAGTTTTTTGTTGATAGTCCAAGAACGTCCTCTAGGGTTTCGCATACATATACCTATTATATATTTTGTTTTCGATTCCCTAAAATTTTATGGAGAACTCAAAGCAAGATCTCAAGAGATTGTGCATCTTGATACGGAGGAAGATAATCGGGAACGTGAGCCAATTCAAAGAGCTGGTTCTCAAGAATATCCTTGAAGAAAGGATCACAACTCCCGGATTAATGATTGTCAAGGATTTAACTCATTTTTAGAACGATTCAAAGGGTCGAGTTTGCAAATCTTGAAATGCAAATAAATCAACTTCTAGATGGTCGACCATAATTCTTGCTAATTAATCATAATATTCTAATACGGAATCAAAAGAAGCTCATCATGGTTGTGCCAAAAAGCTAGACAACTTTCTACGGGTGGATGATCGCAAAGTTAGTGTTCTAACTCACGAACATGGTGTGTCTAGCATCAAAGAGAATAAATGAAATTAGCGATACATTCTTTGATGGTTTCATTGAAAGATCTGAGGTTCTTAATGAACTCGATTCCTTATTGCCTATTAAATCTTATTCTCTTATTTTGTTTAGAAGAATAACTAGTTGTTTGGAATAGACATTATTGTGATTACACATAGCTATAATCCAAGCGTTTTCATCTTCTTGTTTTTATATTTATTTGTTTAAATTCTAAACTTGTTCGGAAGATGATTTTTGCAATATTAATCTTTATGGTTTTATATTGCAATATTTTATGGGATATGTGTGTTCACGTCCGTGAACTTGATTGTCCATGTTTTGTCAAAAGTAAAGTCGTTCGCGTATCGATATGCAAGTATTGATAAAAGAATGAATAGACTTTTGAAAAACACAAAAGTTAAGCATATATTGTCAAGTTTTGATGGAAGATAGGTTAAAATCTTTTGTGATTTAAGGATTATGTCTATTGTATTTGATCGTGCAAATGGTGAGGAAAATAGAATGAATCCTTGCTTATTCCACAATATAAGGTCGATCTCTCGGATCGATAATTTTTGTGTAAATACTGTGTTGTTCCATGAAATGTCTTATGTTGAGCACGAAAACAACAAAATTTGATTACTTTTATGATTAGCTTAGTTGTTGTTCCGTAAGGTACTTTATGTTGAACATGTTAAGCTAAATTAATAAACTTGTGTGGTTATTTAGTTAGCACTCCATAAGTTTTCTTATGTTTGAGCATTTCTTTGACTTGGTTGGTTATTCATGATTAACTTAGTCATTGGTCCATATATTTCTCTTATGTCGAGTGTGACCAATTAAATTGATTTCTTTTGTAATTAGTTTGGTTGAGTATGAAAATTAGATTATTTGTGAGTTCTCTTGTGATTAATCTAATTAATTTCTTAAGTCTCCATAAGTTTACTTGTGCTGAGCATATTTAGTCAAATTAATCATGGTTCGCATACGGTTAATTTGATTGAATATTTCTTTTTGGATTCCAAATTCATACTTGTATGATATTTGTTGAGTCCAAAGAAATCCTTCTTTTATTTTGAAATTAAGGTCGCTCTTGCTGTTCCCTTGGGAATGACATTTTATGGGGGAGAGTTCTTTTGAACTTGCGCTTAATTGCCAAATCTTTGTGGGGAGTACGGATGTGGAGTATTATAGGGGTTATCTTGTATCTTTATAGACTTATTGATGAATGCATTTAGATTCGGATTTATAATTGCATCTAAACAAGATGATATACATTTACCTTTGGTCATGAAATGTCTCTTACGGAAATTTCATTAGGATCCCGTTCTTGTACCTTTGCCAATTTTATTGACAAAAAGGGGGAGAATTAATATGTAGTTTACACTACATATACATATGGTTTTCGGATCATTATGTAAGGGGGAGTGGTTTCCATGTGAGATGGAGTATTGACTAAGGGGGAGTGAAGTATCACCATAATATTGTTGTTAAAGTTGTGATGTAATTGGACTTGACGCCGTAATGATATTATGACATTGTATAACAATTATTGAGAACTCTTGTTTTTCTCATTGTTATAGCTATGGATTTTCAACAACGATGATGCTAAACTTACAACCTTTGGGATCATTGGAGTACTTGGAAGTGACGAAGATTTTTAGTAATGTTGAAGATTAGACGACATGTGGAATAGGGGCTACAAATTTTATTTATATATTTTTTGTATTCCATATGTATTAATAGTTTTTCCACTAAATTGACAAAGGGGGAGATTGTTAGAGCCTTTTGCTTGTCGAACTGCATGCGTTTCTATCGCAAGCATGTTTGTCAATGTTAGTGATCAAAACTATAAAGTCTTGATTTCTAGTCTACTATAGCTAAGGTGTCGGACTAGGATAGAAAGTGTAGTTGAGCTCAAGAACTCCATGGCAATCATCATACAAGACGAATGACTACTCAAGGAACCAATGGATCTTCATCTACTAAAAGGTATGTGGAGACTTGAACTTATCTATCACTCAAAAGTCTATCTACTCTATCTTCTATCTTGACACAAAATTCGTATTACTATATAGACTAAGATTATACCACATAAGGTATTTCGAAATGAGTATATCTCGCTTATCTATTTCTCAAATATTTGTTTGTAAATCTTTCGCTTTATCCAAGTTCATCTTTACCTAGTGACGAAAGTCATGTTTCAATCATTTTGAAATTTCTCGGCGAAAAATAGTTTGTGAATAACAACTATATAACGCCCTTTGAGAATGTTTCAATGATTCAAATGAGTTTAGACATTATAACCATTGAAGGATATAAGCATTGTTGTGGAAACACATATTTGTATAAGTCCTTATTACTTGAACCAAAGTTTTTGAACTTTGTTGATCAAGTGAGACCGGAGCAACACGTGAACGGTCCGTGAACACGGTCCTCGAATTGGCATAGCTCTCGGGCCCGAGAATTTCTTGCAGTTTGTGAACTCCGTTCGAACTTAAGTCCGCGAACTTGAGTAGGTTATGTCGAAAAGTGATGTTTGTGAACTTATCTTTATAAACTAAGGAATCTATTACAAACCGTGGCTTTATAGTTTTGAATCGATTCGAGTGTGCATCACACACTACAACAAAACACACGTTTAGTGACAAAATTTTATAGGACCAATAAATTTTTGTTTGCAAATCCGGTGTTTAGGGAGATTTTTTTTGGTCACCAGATATATTTTTTTCATGACAAAAGGTAAATTTAGTCTTTAAAGTTGTGTTGTAAATTTTTGTGACCAAATATAGTGACAAACTTGTCTCCTCGTCTCAGAATATTTTTTTTGTGACCAAATATAGTGATCAATTATGTCTCTGTCTCTAAATATTTCTTTGTGACCAATTATTTCGGTCCACGGAATTGGTTTATAGCGACAAAGGAAAATTATAGTCTCCAAACATATTATTGCCAACGATCCAAGACTTTTTCTCCTTGAATGCATCTTATGCGACAAAATTAGTTTGTCGCCAGAAATGAATGCCCGTTAATTAAGGATTTTGCCGTTAGAACTATTAGTATCCAAACAAATTGTTATCGCAAATGGTATTTTCTACAAACGGAAAAAAGTTGGTCTCTAAAAAACTATTCTTGACAACGTGTAACTTTTATCCTTATATCTATTTACGCAACAAAATTAGTTTGTTGAAATGAATGCCCGTCAAATAAGGATTTTGCCGTTAGAACTATTAGTATCCAAAAAAAAAATTTGACGCAAATGGATTGTTTTCTACTAACAAAAAAAATATTGGTCTGAGAAAAACTATTGCGACAACGTGTAACTTTTGTCCTTTATCTATTTTCTGAGAAAAAATTAATTAAGTTCGGAAAAACTATTGCGGAAAACGTGTGACTTTTGTCCTTATGTCTATTTATGAAAACAAAATTAATTCATCATCCAAATGAATACGAAGCAAATCAAATTAAATCGTTAAATTTTGTTAGCTAAGTAAGACAAATTGTGCAATCAAATCTGAATATTCCGCGACTCAACTACGACTCTTCACGAATAATCAGCGAGAGTGCTAGTGACGCGAATCGATGATGTATTAAATTTCCATATTGCTATGAAGATCACTTGTTTAAACCATAGAGTATTATTATTCATAATTCTAATCTAAGATGTCTTACGACAAAGTATTACTAAAGAATAGGTCACACAACAACCTCTTCAACTTCAACATTTCATGGATTTCAAAATTACGAATATGTAAATCACCGGAGTTTTGCTTCAAATTAGTTAAACATGGTTTATGCATAAATGAAAGTATACGAATATGTGTTGAGCGTTGATATGTATTTTTATAATATCTAAACTACGTATTAATATATCCCAAATGCAAATCTAATAAATAGTATTACTATCAAGTATCAACCTTCTTAACTTGAAACTTACCAATCTGATCGGGTGCGAACTTGTCGGCGCTGGAGATGCTGGTAAGTGCAAGAAGAAGAAGGAGGAAGCCATTGCACTTTTTTCCAATAAGGGTAATATGGTCATTTTCGAGTCGTGATATTCCAATTCGATATATTTCATCTTCGATTCATCCGAACGAGAAACTCGAGTTTAATTCTAGGAATCTTTGAACTGTGATGTTCAATTCTTATATATTTCTGCCTCCGAGTTCATCGAAGAACTCAGAGTACGAAAGGAATCTTACTTGTAAATGGATGGATTCATCGTTTTTACCAAGTTTCCCACTTATAATAGTCCACTCCCTACGGTTTCGATCTCGGATCCGGGTTATGCATACGGTATGCGAAACGAGAATTTGTTTAAGGTTTTGTGGAATATTCCAAAGAAATCTTACACAATAAATGGATGGATTCATCATTCTTACCAAGTTTCGACTTATAGTAGTCCACTCATGGCCGGGTTTTGATCTCGGAGCCCGGGTATGCATACAATATGCAGAGAAATAGGGTTTGTTTTAAGGTTTGGAATATTATGAAGGAATCTTACTTGCAAATGGATGGATTCATCGTTTTTACCAAGTTTCCAACTTATATTAGTCCATTCCGTCCGAGTTTGATCTCGGAGCCGGTATCATACAATATGCCGGAATATGGTTTGTTTAAGGTTTCGGGAATATTCCAAAGAATCTTACTGTGGTGGATGGATTCATCTTTCTTACCAAGTTTTTCGACTTATATGAGTCCACTCACGGCTAGGTTTCGATCTCGGAGCCGGGGTATGCATCTGATATGCGAATAGGGTTTGTTTAAGGTTTAGAAGAATATTTCGGAAACAATCTTACTTGTAAATGGATGGATTCATCGTTCTTACCAAGTTTCCGGACATATAGTAGTCCACCCCAGCCTAGGTTTCGATCTCTAGCCAAGGTATACATACAATATCTTAGGAATAGGGTTTGTTTAAAGGTTTAGCACTACAACAAAGAGTAGCATTCATGACATTATATTTTCAACACCTAAAAATGTGTTGTAAATATTATGTATTTGTGACATTTTACGTGTAAGCACATATATAGCGTTAACTAAGTACGAGAATAAGTTAATATATTAATTGTGATACTCGTGTTGACGTAGAAAAAAAAATTAGAAATTAATAAAAAAATTAAAAATAAAAAAATGTTTTTTCAACGTTACTAAATGTAAACAATAAATATTAAATTAAAATTAAGTTATTATTTTTTATCATAACGGTCTTAACTTGCCACAAGGTGGACGTGTAACCTTTTACTTCACTGAGATATCTATTCACCATAATTAAAAAAAAAAAAAAACATGTTCACCGACGCGTAACCTTCTTAACTTGCCAAAGGAACTTGATGAATTGATAGGATTACACGTTAACCTTTCCTTTTCAAAGTCACGTTTTTAATTTTTAGTCAACAAAAATACATCCCTCAAATATTTGTTTCCATATATTTGTTTAAGAAAGGAATTTTGGCTTTCCATATACGGTGAGTAACCCTAAAATTGGCTCATTATCGTCTTCTCCTTTTTCTTTCTTCTGGTATATCTTATTCTAAACCTCATCAGACATTCAATCAAAATCATCCGTCACTACGAGTACCTCCAAATCAGTCGCCGCAACCGAATATTGTTCCTTGATCAGGATGCAAAACATACACCATCGGGTAGAGAGGTAATACCCATTCTTTCCATTGTTTTTTTTTTTTTTTTTTTGATTTATCACAAACTTTTTAACTTTGGTGGATGTTTTTCTTTTCTTTTATTTTTGATCTTAGTTTCCTTCTTACTCTCAGGGAAGAGATTGAAGATCAAATCGACGTCCAAATAAATGTTTTTTCTATCTGTTACTTTGGATCTTTTGAAATCAGTATAAGGAATGATTTTGTCTTTGGGTTCAGTTCGTTCTTGTGATTGAATTTCATCTGATTCAACTTTTTTATCCGTGTACATGAGATTTCTTCTTACAGGTAAGCAAGATGGCTAAACTTTAAGAGAAGGATGAAGATAGTGATCGATTTCCTGGAGTCAACTTACAACTCAAATATCAACAACTAACATGAGGATTAGAATCAAAATTTGCTTGTCAAAAGCCAAAACGTTTCATTGATAAAAGAAGTCGATCTACATCTAAAATTCATGAAAATTTGGTCATAGAGTATGTAATTGGATAAGTTTTTTTTTTGGTTGAATTGTAATTTTTTTTTTTTTTTTGAAGGTTATTGTAATTTTTTAATCCATAAATAATATATTTTTTACTCATTCATGTTCATCTTATTTTAATGTCACGGTGTCATGAGACAAATTTATTTATCTCGTTAAGAACAACAAATTATAAAAAAAAACGATTTATTATTGATAAAAAAAATGTCATATAAATTTATTAATAATTTAAATAAATAATTTATAATTAAATTAGAAAAAAGCTTATGCGATGCATAGCAAAAATATAATTGTGATGAAAAATTGTGCTACAAAAGCCCCTCAACATTAGTGACGCTTTTAGCGTCGGAAGGATTATTTGCAACACCTGTTTTTATAACGCATTGGGCGACAGATGGAAATTGTCAAAAAAAAATATTTGTGACGTAAAATCATTTTCACAGTCTCCATAATACTTATTGCATTTTTTCCAATAAGGGTAATATGGTCATTTTCACAGTCTGTAAGAATTACTTTACTTATTTCTGATAAGGGTAGTATCGTCATTTTCACAGTCTCCATAATACTTATTGCACATTTTTCCAAAGGATAACATGGTCATTTTCACAATCTGTAAGAATTACTTTACTTATTTTCAACAAGGGTAGCATGGTCATTTTCACAGTCTCCATAATATTTATTGTACTTTTTTCAATAAGGGTAATATGGTCGTTTTCACAGTCTGTAAAAATTATTTCCGGTAAGGGTAGTATGGTCGTTTTCACAGTCTCCATAATATTTATTGCACTTTTTTCCAATAAGGGTAATATGGTCATTTTCACAGTCTGTAAGAATTACTTTACTTATTTCTGATAAGGGTACTATGGTCATTTTCACAGTCTCCATAATATTTATTGCACTTTTTTTCAATAAGGGTAATATGGTCATTTTCACAGTCTGTAAGAATTACTTAATTATTTTTGGTATCGGTAGTATGGTCATTTTCACAGTCTCCATAATATTTATTGCACTTTTTCCCAATAAGGGAAATATGGTCATTTTCACAGTCTGTAACATCGTCTTCAGATCATCCGGACGGGAAAGTTGGGTCTAACTCTAGTAATCTTTGAACCCGTGATGTTCAATTCTGATATATTTCGTCTTCAGATCATCCAGACGAGAAACTCGGGTCTAACTCTAGTAATCTTTGAACCCTTGATGTTCAATTCTGATATATTTCATCTTCAGATCATCCGGACGAGAAACTCGGGTTCTAACTCTAGTAATCTTTGAACCTGTGATGTTCAATTATGATATATTTCTCTCCTGTTCATCCGAAACGAGAAACTCTGGTCTAACTCTAGTAATCTTTGAACCTGTGATGTTCAATTCTGATATATTTCTCTCCAGTTCATCCGAATGAGAAACTCAGGTCTAATTGTGGTAATCTTTGAACCCGTGATGTTCAATTCTGATATATTTCGTCTTCAGAGCATCCAGAAGAGAAACTCTGGTCTAACTCTAGTAATCTTTGAACCCGTGATGTTAAATTCTGATATATTTCGTCTCCGGATCATCCGGACGAGAAACTATGGCCTAACTCTGGTAATCTTTGAACCTGTGATGTTTCAATTCTGATATATATTTCTTCTCCAGTTCATCCGGAAGAGAAACTGAGGCATAATTGTGGTAATCTTTGAACCCATGATCCTAGTTAGCAATTCGGGGTACGAGCAGTAGTTCAGGACGGCATACATATGGGAATTATACGGATTCAGATAGATCGGATTCGGTCAAAAATCCGGTCAACGGTTCGTTATTCGGACAGTAGTTCGGAACGACATACGTACGTGCATATTCGTTTTATAAATGTGATTTCGGCACTTAAAATTCGGCTGACATATATGATAAATTGATAAGTATTATGACCTTATTACGAGACTAATTTGATTTGTATATGATTTATAAGATGAAAAAAAAACATTTTAGCGTGATTATTTAACAAGAAGTAAACAATTTAATCGCATACATGTATTATAAAACTTATAGACTTTTAAGCAAAAATCAACACATAAAACACTGGTTAAACAACTACCAATAGAAAAATTTAATTGAATAATTGTATTTAAATATAAAGTATATACAAAATCAAATAAAAACCAATCAACAGAACTCTGGTGAGAGAGTTACCTATGGGAGTTCTAGTCGGAAATATCATTCGGATACGGCCAATTCGGATACGTTCGCGAATCATTCGTGAGGTCCGTATAATCCGGGAACTAGGTTCGTAGTTCAAATAGTTCGTAAGTATCATTCGTATTCGATCAATTCGGATACATTCGTGATTCATTCGAGAATGATTCGGAGAATTACTAACTAGGTCCATGATGTTGAATTATGATATATTTCGTCTTCAGATCATCCGGACGAGAAACTCTGGCCTTACTCTAGTAATATTTGAACCCGTGATGTTTAATTATGACATATTTCGTCTCCAGTCCATCCGCAAGAGAAACTCAGGTCTAGCTCTATTAATCTTTGAACCCGTGATGTTTAATTCTGATATATTTCGTCTTCGGTTCATCCGGACGAGAAACTCAGGCCTAACTGTGGTAATCTTTGAACCCGTGATGTTCAATTCTGATATATATTTCGTCTCCAGAGTATCCGGAAGAGAAACTCAGGCCTAATTGTGGTAATCTTTGAACCCGTGATGTTCAATTCTGATATATTTCGTCTTCAGATCATCCGGACGAGAAACTCTGGTCTAACTCTAGTAATCTTTGAACCCGTGATGTTCAATTCTGATATATTTCTTCTTCAGATCATTCGGACGAGAAACTTAGGTCTAAATCTAGTAATCTTTGAACCCGTGATGTTCAATTCTGATATATTTCTTCTTCAGAGCATCCGGAAGAGAAACTCTGGTCTAACTCTAGTAATATTTGAACCCGTGATGTTCAATTCTGATATATTTCGTCTCCAGATCATCCGGATGAGAAACTCTGGCCTAACTCTGGTAATCTTTGAACCTGTGATGTTTCAATTCTGATATATATTTCTTCTCCAGTTCATCCAGAAGAGAAACTCAGGCCTAATTGTGGTAATCTTTGAACCCATGATGTTGAATTCTGATATATTTCGTTTTCATATCATCAGGAACGATAAACTCTGGCCTAACTCTAGTAATCTTTGAACCCGTGATGTTCAATTCTGATATATTTCATCTCCAGTCCATCCGCAAGAGAAACTCAGGTCTAACTCTATTAATCTTTAAACCCATGATGTTCAATTCTGATATATTTCGTCTCCGGTTCATCCGGACGAGAAACTCAAGCCTAACTGTGGTAATATTTGAACCCGTGATGTTCAATTCTGATATATTTCTCTCCAGTTCATCCGAAAGAGAAACTTAAGTCTAACTCTAGTAATATTTGAACCTGTGATGTTCATTTCTGATATATTTCGTCCTCAGTTCATCCGAAAAAGGAACTCAGGTCTAACTCTAGTAATCTTTGAACCTTGGATGTTCAAATCTGATAAATTTCATATTCAGTTCACCCGAATGGGAAACTGAGGTCCAACTCTAGTAATCTTTGAACCTGGGATGTTCGAATCTGATAAATTTCATCTTCAGTTTACCCGAATGCGAAACTCAGGTCCAACTCTGGTAATCTTTGAACCTGAGATGTTCAAATCTGATAAATTTCATCCCCATTTCACCCGAATGAGAAACTCAGGTCCAACTCTGGTAATTTTTGAACCTGGGATGTTCATATCTGATAAATTTCATCTGCAGTTCATTCGAATGAGAAACCCAGGTCCAACTCTAGTAATCTTTGGACATAGGATGTTCAATTCTGATATATCGCATCTTCAGTTCACCCGAAAGAGAAACTAAGGTCCAACTCTAGTAATCTTCGAACCTGGATGTTCAAATCTGATAAATTTAATCTTCAGTTCATTTGAATGTGGCCCGACCACATCAGAATCGATCGCTTAAGCCCTTGCCTTATCCATGTGACAACCCCAAACTAAACCTACACCGTCCAGATTTTCTATATTCCGCGTGTCAATATCTTATCAACTTTCAAAGCCTTTTAGATAAAAAGTCAAAAAGAATCTCTCTCACTTCACCTTCACCTTCCACTTCACTTTCTTCTTCATCTCTCTAATCTTCTCCGCCTCCCTTCCCTGCGAAGAAAACCCCAACTCAGAAGACTCCATTTTTTCTTCTACTCCCTCTGTGAAAAAACTAGTAGATCAATTAGATCTCTGTACAAAAACCCTGAATCAATCATTGATGATGTTTTTGAGTCTCAAAGAAGTTGCTAATTTTTTAGATTAGGTTTTCAGATTCATTTTTTGCATCTACGGGGTTTGTTTTTTTCTGGATGGTATGAAACCCTAAATCTCTATCTGCATTCTCACCAATCAATACTTGTCTTTGTGTTGATTCTTCTTTATCTTTGCTATTTTCAGGTATCTTTGGGGATTCATTTGAAGTTTTGAAGGTATTTTTTCTCAGTTTAAATTCTTAGATTTCATGTATTTTGAGATTTGCTTAATCTTTAATAATTACTCATTTGAATATTTTTTCTGTTTGTTTGTTGATTTTTCAAATGGTTAAGTGAAAAGTAAATATCGAATCGCATCATATTCTACTATATCTGCAACAATAATTATTAATTAGTACTTCAAGGAGATTACCAAATCAAAATTTTAAATAAGGGTTTGTTTTGCTATTTCAAATTAGGGTTTGAAAATGAAATTCCACTCATGTCTCTACAGGGTAAAAATTGCTTGCATTTATAAGGTTTTAGATTGGTTTTGATTATTGATTCACGGTGCAATGATGATTTTGATGCTATCCCATCTCATTACGACACCTTACTTTGTGTAAGGTCAGGGAATTAAACCATCCATTTTATATTTGAGCATCCGAATTTATTTCTTTCAATCTCTTTTGTTTCGTTTTTCTCAAAATTAGTTTAGGGCTTATGTTATTATATACATTAAAAGATTAAGGTTCTTATCAGATATTGAAAATGTTGATTTCTGAGATTTGTTTTGGTCTTAATGAATCAAATCCTTTTGTTAATCCGGAACATCTGAGGGGACTAGTTCAATCTATTTGTCTGATTTACTAGCATAGAATTTCATCCAATCTTTGCTATATTTTGTTTATTTTATATTACGTGTTTTTTCAACTCAATTTCTACTGGGTAAGCCTTTGAGATGTTTCGGTTTTTTAATGTTTATTTTGAAAAGTTCCTGTCTGTGTGAATGTATTACCCACAAAGCGATATAAAATTCTAAGAGCTGAAGGGAATAGTCTCTCGAGTTGCTTTTAGTTTGGAATGTTGCTTCTAAGAGCTGAAGGGTTCATTCGGTTTCCAACTAAGGTTGAACTTTGAAATGTTGCTTTTAGTCTTAATGCCTTTTTCCAATCCCTTATAACTGTCCTTAAAATGTATTGCAGGTTATGGTTATGACCCTCATATTTTATGGAGGTTATGAGGAAAGCATTCCTTGAACTATCAGGTGTGTCTAATGGTGTTTGACGAGTATCATCATAAAACTGGAAACCATTCTTATGTATTCAAGTTTTTGGAGGTTATGAGGAAAACATTCCTTGAAGAAGACATCAGAGGTTTGCTTGCAAACATTTTTTTTTATGGTAATGTTGGAGTGGTTGGCTGACTGATTGTGTTGTATGTTGGTGTTGCGGTTGATGGTCCTTGTCATGGTAACCACGATACCTAGTACAAAGGGGTTTGCTAGAACAAACATTTATGTTATATATGGTTTGGAATACTTGCAGTTATTGGTATATTGATATCATTGGATATCTTACTTTATATTTTTCCTGACTTTGTTTTGAATTTTAATTACAATAGGGAAAAGGCTCTGATGAGATTGTCTTTAAAGCAATGGGCAGAGCAATGAACAAGACTATAATGATTGTGGAGTTGATCAAGGTAGTGTATCAAGTAAAATGAAGTCTAATTTTTGTCCTCTAGGCCACTGCTCTCTCTCTCACACACACACTCAAACAGACGCACACATAGGAATTTATTTGCATAATATGTGGTTCTTTATATCTAATTATTATGCTACTCTGGATTGTTGTTGAATGGGTTATTGTTTTTTTTTGTCCCTTATAAATAAAGTAATTGTTAAATTCGTAATGCAGAGGAGGATTGCTGGTCTTCACCAGATAACATCAATTGGATCTACTGACATAACTGATATGTGGGAGCCCATAGAGGAAGGTCTTCTTCCGTAAGAGATCCACTTAATATTTTCAACGCGGGTTTTATAGGCATAAAATTCTACCAATTTATCTCTCTCAGCGAATCTTCATACCTTTCTCCTTTATTTACGTACTTAAGAATATTGGATTTTCCTGGTAGCATGGCTTTAACATCTATAAATGCACTACTTCTCTGCTATATTTTCTTACATATATCTTTCGTTCACTTTACAGTCTGGACACTACAAGGCATTTGTCAATGATTACAATTACTTTGTCAAAGAAGGACCTTGATGCATCCTCGATCGGGTAAGTTATAGATGATAGTGTTACGATTAAGATGAGATGAGATATGCTTGCTTAGTCATAAAGTATAATATTTCAGCTGATTACTTGTGGTCATTTTTTATACGTTTAAGCTAGTTAGACAGTTGGACTTTAGAGATGGTGGTGCGTTTTGTAATTAAATTGAACCATCAAAAGCTTTTTCTCATTTGCAGGATTGTCACACATTCTCTAAGCAATTTTTTCGCAATGTACATGCCCTTCTTAATTAGATGTGTGTATTATGTTCAAAATTGTTGATGCCACGCTAAACTAATGAAATGAGGAGGTCAACATTAGTATGCATCTGTATGTTCGGTAGCAACTAGGAAATGTAGATACTTCTATTGGGGTTCATAATCTCTGGTGCCAAATGAGTTATCACTGCTTGACTCTGAGGTGTACATTCTACTATGAATTTGATCTTAATAGAAAAATATCTCTATAGTATATACATCTTTTTTCCAAATTGTCCAAATTGTTTCATGTCTTCTTCTCTCCATCTGTGTTATAATTAATCATTGTTGTGGTCCGATTGTCTTATTTTTTCCACTATTTCTGTATGTTCGGAGCAAGATACTTATATGTTATTCATAATCTGTAGTCCCGAATTAGTTATTGTTGCTTGAATGTGGGTGGTGGTGCAGTCTACTTTGAATGTAATCCTAGTTAAAATATGTCTCTGTAATCAAATGTCAGATTTTTTGATTTTATAATTATAATTCATTGTTGTAGTCCAATTGTCTTATTTTCAACTTCGGAGGGATTCCGTTCTAAGTAAGATTTTCGTTTTAATTGAATGGTGTTAGTATTTTGTTATGTCAGGTTGTTTATGTTGATACTCATCACCTCATCTTCATGCCAAGTGCAGGTACCAGTCTCCATTGCCAGCTGATCAGGTTAAACCTTGGACAGAGTTCGATTATGAAGGAGGTATCTCAGCAGAAATTCTATGTCACTTATGTTTTTCTTCTTCTAGTTTAATTACCCCACAAGTTTCCTAACTCCTTTGTTTTAGTTGCAGACGGGTCACCTCGTGCTTTAAGTTCTGAAATAGAATTAGTGCAAAACTTGACCATGATTTGTTTTCTGTACTTTATTATTTTGCAGGAGCAAGGATGGCCTTGCTATCTTCATTCTCTACAAAAATTCATTCACCAATAGAGCAATCAGGTAAATAAATTGAGCTTGAACTAGTGATAAATGGGAAAAGGATTTAGGTTGAGCTGAACTTGCAAAAGAATTCAATTGTAATTAAACTTAACTCGATTTTAATATGATTTTACAAATCAACTGATTATGAATCTTATCCCTTGCAGCTCTTTGGTCTTGGTGTAGTAAACATATGTGGTTCGTTCTACTCTACATATCCTACAACCGGTGTAGTGATGGCACTCCATGTATTTTTTAACCTAGTTGTCACTTTCTTATGTTTGTTTGTTTTTTTTTTTTTTTTTCGGTGACTCGTATGAAAGAGTTATACAAACAATTATATAATGACAAAGTGAAGCACAAACAAGCCAAATATTTGGTTAAATGTATATTTACATCACTTAAGGAAAGAATGACCAAGCTAGGAGTAAGAGAATTTTTTAAAGGATCCAACGTCATGAAAATGGCTATAAGGCATGGAAGTGTTGAGTTTGTAAAGTTGTGCTTACAACTCTTTCCATCCCTGATTTGGGATAAAATGGGGGGAGAACATATATTACAAATGGCTATCGCCGAACGAAATGAAACAATTTTGAATCTTATATGTAAAGTAGTTGAAAAAGAAAAGATAGATCTAGTTTCCAAAAGTGATGACAATGGTAACACTATCTTTCATTGTGCTGCCAAGTTAGCGCCTTCTGCTCGACTTAATTCGATATCTGGTGTGTATCTTCAGATGCAACGAGAAATGCAGTGGTTTAAGGTAAGGGTGTTATATCAATTGCCATTTAACTGACTACCTTTTTATTTTTGCTTTTTCAACTTGATTACCCATCTTTCTTTATTAAGCATCTTACTGTTGACTTTCCGCCAAAACTGAAAACCTTAGGCAGTTTGTTTATTATGCATTTAATGATATTGAATGTCATTTAATTGTGCCTTCTCCTTAATTAGGCTCGTTGTTGTCAAGTACTTTACCTTCTTTGTAATTTATTTTCCCTCAGGGGGTGGAAAACATGATTTCGGAGCATATGAAATTTAAGAGAAATAAAAACGGGGAAACAGCACACCATATATTTAAAAGAGAGCATAAAGAATTGAAGGAAAGTGGAGAGAAGTGGCTCAAGGATACATCTGGATCGTGCATGTTAGTAGCTGCTCTCATTGCCACTGTGGCATTCGCTTCTGCTTTTACCGTTCCTGGAGGTAACATTAGTGATAATTACAGCAGTAAAAATGGCTTCCCAGTTTTCTTGGAAAAGAATTCATTTATGGTCTTTTCAATAGCAGATGCCTTAGCTTTATTCTCTTCTGTCACATCCGTACTAATGTTCTTGGCTGTATATACTTCTCGGTATGCGGAAATTGATTTCTTCAAATCCTTGCCAAATAAGTTGATAATAGGGCTTGCAACTCTGTTCATATCTATGGCCAGTGTGTTGGTTGCTTTTGATGCATCACTACTTATCATGCTTGGGGAGAGAGTTACATGGGCTCTCATTCCTATTGTGGTCTTTAGTTGTGTTCCTGTGACCTTGTTTGCATGGCTGCAGTTACCTTTATTTTTTGACATGATTCGTTCCACATACTGTGGGAGCTTGTTTGGGGAACATACATATATCTCCAGCCTACAACTAAATTCAAAGAGAGAGGACTGAACTGAGAACACCGACATTATTGGTTGTTCAGGTGGCATTGAGTAAAAATCTTCTTGACTCGTATGTTTAACAGCCAATATTTTGAAGTATCACTCAATTTGTCAGCTGATTGCTAAACTGGGAAATGCAACCTTGCAACAAGAGTAAATATCTTAATTATTTGTTTAGTTTACTGGCAACCAATAGCAGTACGTCTTGATGAGATTTTCCAATTAAACCTTGGAAGCAGTTTTCTCATAAAATTCATTTTTGTTGTAATTTTATTCAGAATGTTTTATTAATTTTATTCCAACTGTTTTATCCCTGCCTTTTTGGTTTTCAGATGTCCTTGAAAGATCTTATAGTTTGTGTTCAAAATCCGATTTCCTGTTGTTCTTCTGCACGTAGGTAGACTGTTAAGTGTTAACATGTCTTGCCGAATGTAATTGTGGTCGTGGTAAAAGTCATTGCACATAACTATACCGTTAAGTGTTAACATGTAAAGTTCATCGTAATTGTAGTACAGTAATTAGGTCATTGGAGGATAACACCCGTGACATGAGTTCTAAGCTTAATACCGAATTCTTTACGGATAAAAAAAATTTAGATGGATATGTACTGTGTGTCCCATATCTACAGATAAGATTCGCAATACAATAAAATAACTTACTAAATTTTCTCGGCTGAGTACTGGATTCTATTGAACTTTGACGAGAGTCTTAAATAGCAATGATAGATTCTGTCACACCTTCAAACGCCCTAGGAATTTTCTGCGAAAGTGTAACCCGGCAGCATAATGGTTCTGTGAATAAAGCTTCACCCACTTGCACTTCAGCCTTATAAGTTTGCACCTTTGCAAACAGCCAACACTTCAGGTTAATAGCGGAAGTCTTTACAGCCTTCTTTCACTTCTCTAAACTCATCAAATGCACCCCATAATGCACTCAAATCATGCCATACTTTACCAACAACAATCATCCAACCAAGAACACTTAGAACATGACACAATCAAATCTTTTTATTGCATCAAAGGGAAGAAATACAAAACTTTCCCACTTTGGGACTTACACGAACCAAGTCAAGTCTTACAAAAACTATCATATTCACTCACATATGCAAACTTCACTCTCACATATGTTAGGCTAACTCTCACACAGGCTAGGATGCCGAATTTCCCATGCCTTAGGACTATTTATACAGCAGCTTTGCTTGGCAAAACCGTGCATAACCGTTACACACGCTAGAGACAGCCATCTGTCTCGGGGAGCAGTTTCATAACCGCCAACTACTATGCCAATCGGCAGCTTCTCCTTTAACTTACGCCAATCGTCCAACACCTGTTCTCTTGGCAGTTAAAACTCTTCTCCCACGATTATAAACTCCTTTATAACCGCTCCTCTTCATCACGCGTCATTGGAATGCTTGTGAAGCTCGTAACCAACTTGTAACCGTCACTTGAGCCGTATTGCGCCACTTGTTCTGGCATACTGGATTCCGCCACTCTCCAACGTTCAGCCATCTTGGACCTGCATGTTTATCCTTCCAAACTTATGCACGGACACTCTTTAAGCTTTACTTGTCGAGGCCAAATCCTTAAGCCCACTCTAGTTACTCGTGTGTCATATATGCTTCACTACGCCAATTAGCTTGACAATAGCAATGCAACTCTTGTATTACCAACTTGTTTGCATTGTTCAAGCTTTGGCCATCCTTGAACCAATGCCATAGACCAACTCTTAGTCTATTTCACTCTACTTGCATCATCCTTGAGTTTGGGCCAACTCAAATTCACGGATATGCCTTAATTCCAACATCGCATGTTGTATTTGTCACTTTGGCCTTGTCTTGCCTTCCCTCAATGAAGCCTTATTGTGTCAGTCAATAAGCTTCATTCCTTAGCCAAATATCTTTACAATGTAGCGCGACTCTTGCGCTTCATTGGCCCTGTAGGGTTACGCCATTCTTGACACTTGTCAGTCTATATTGTATACCGCTATTATGGCTTCGTAATGCGCCATTACGGCGGAACTCTGACTTGGCTTGCAACTCTATGATGCGCCATCATTATGCGACACTTGCAGCACCGTAATAGATTCCAAGACAAAAAGTGGAATGTTGAATAATTAGAGGAGTTGTTAGGTGTAAACTAGAAAGTAATCTGTCGGCCGGATGCAATTATTAGAGAGTAGTTAGGTGTAAACTAGTTTAATGGAGATTTTAGGGTGTTGTTAAGTACCTTGATGTAGTTGAAAGAACAAGAACTCTTTACTAGATTGCTGTCAAAAACCCACCATTAAAGATTCCAAAATTCTTCATCAATATCCAATCGGATAACGTGGTTCTGAATTTTTGAATCACATTTTAAAACCTTTTGAATCAAAATTTAGACTTGATTATTTAATTTGGTTACTCATGAAATTAAAATATGATTACTTGGTCATTTCTTTACTTATGATTTCATAGGAGTATTCATCCAAATAAATATAATTCAGATAGGATCGGGCAAGACTGGTAGTTGTAAATCAGCAATCAATTGTGATCACTTTATTTTGGAAAGTTAAATTAAAGTGACTACTGACTATCGTCGCAGGAGGAGGAGAAGGAGATGGGACTGGTGGGTAAGTATAGGAATAGCGCATAATGACACGATGAGATGAGATGAGGTGTAGGAAAAGGCATACCTAACTATGGTTTATAAAATGGTTTAATGACATAATAAAATGCCAAATGTCAGGCATTGGTGCTGCTAGAGCAAAAATTTCTCCCAATTATTGGTGGTGGTTGCCTGAATATGAACACCATTATTTGTCCATCTTAATATAAAAAAATTATAATCAAACATGTATGATATTCTCTGGAATCTAATGAAATTATAATCATTAATTAATCAATAAAATTATCATGTAGTACAAGTCGGCACCAACGACTTTTTTGTGATTGGGTGGCTTATTTTTTTTATGGTTAATACAGCTAAATAAGCTGATTAAACAGAGAGTGTTTGAAAAACAATTACACCCCTATACCACATCTCTCTATCTCTCTCTCTCTCTCAACAAGTTATGTCTCACGATGCCATGGCTGTTGCTGGAGAATCAGTAGGAAATAACCAGGATAACCAATTTCATGCGGAAATCATTGAATCTCTTGGCAGGTTTGAAGCAAAGTTTGAAGTATTACTTAAAGTACTTATTGAATTGCAAGTAAACACATCACAGATCGTAAGAAACACTAGTATTACTGCTACTAGTAATTACAAAAATGACGAAGAGAAACATCCATCATCATCAATAAATTATCTTCATCAGCCAGGTTCGTAATTATTAGTACATAATTTATTTATTTTTGATTGTTCCCTATCTTTCTGAGCTCGGATCCAACATCTTTTTCATGTGTTCTTCAATTCGGTGCAAATTTTGTAGATTTAGTATCGGGGTCATCAATATAATTGACCCCAGAAGAACTTAACATCACTACTGCTGCTGCTACAGATAATTTAGATGTAATCAAGGAAAGGACAGAAGCAGTGAATGACAATCAAGAGATCACCGACGTGATACCCAATGATCGAATCGAGAAATCTGGTGGTCAGGTGACAAGTAAAGATGTTTTGGATGGTCACAGCAAGGAGCTATACGAAGCAGCAAGAAATGATTACTGGAAAGTGGCTAGTAACTGTGTGGAAAAGAATTCAAAAGCTATTACAAAAGTGAAATCTAGTGATACACAGACAATGTATGTAGACAAGATTATGAAACTCACGCCCCAAGAAATCATTGAATATAGAACAGGAAATAGTGGTTACACAGCGCTTCATTGTGCTGCTTCGTATGGATATGCTAAAGCCGCTGAGGTGATAGTAAACAAAAACCATAAAACGACTCAGATGGTTGATGGGTTCAGAAGGGTGCCTCTTGTTTTAGCTCTAGAATCAGTTACAGCTAGACAAAGAGAGACGGTTGACTATCTTTATTCAGTGACTAGACACGAACACCCAAGTCCCTTTTCTGGTGAGCAAGGTGAATCTCTACTGTGTCGCACGATTGATGCTGGTTTCTACGGTATGTATATAATTTCTTGGATCTTTCGATATTGAACTGTCATGCATTTTCTAAGTAGTATAACTAGACATGGGTTACTGAAAAGATACTGAAACATGGTATGTTATATTGAGTGTGTAATAGCATCGGCCTTTAACATCACTGAACTCGTTACTTGCAGATATTGCTTCATCTCTTGTCCAGCGATTTCCAGAACTGGTTATTGATCAGACAAATAAAGTACAAACAAGTGCAATGTATTACATGGCAGAAAGGCCGTTTGCGTTTGCTAGTGGAGCTAAGCTTACATTCTGGAAACACTGCATCTATTCAAGTCAGTTGATTATCCTAATTTTTCTCAAAACCTTTCTATAACAATTTTTTATAAATAATTTGCCATATTTACTCAACCGCGGGTGACATGATATATACAGTGATAAAAGTGGACATAAATACTGCATTTGAGCTTGACACTCAAACAAACGAAAATAATTCAGAAGAAAGCATTCCCCGAAGCTTGGAAGACACCAATGGGGACGAAGAGAGTCCTGTCGAACAATTCCAAGAGTCCTATAGAGACGAGAAAAACCCAACTGAACATTCAAAAAACACGGAAGGAGAGAAAGCGAAACTGTTCAAACCGGAAACTGTTGGAGATAATGTCATGTGCACCATTTGCAACCTAATTCATGTGATGTTCAAGTTCTTCGTTTTTTTCCCAGTTTTCTTTGTGCGCTTCATCATATCATGGACACCAGGTTTTTTTCCTTCTTTTCGAAGAACAACCCAAGCTTAATTATCTTAATTCATTTTTATCTTCTTTGTCTTGTTATGTTAATAAGGCTGAAGGACAAGGATTAGCTATAATTTGCACTTTAAAAATCCATACCCTCTAGATTTAATTGCTTTTTGATAGTTTAATTGATTACTTAGATATTTTTTTGGTATGCATTTGTTAAGCTGCACTAATCTTTATTTTTTAAAGAACTTCTGTAAGTTTGATGTCAACATGCACTTCATCTACTTTCTAATTTAGTTGTGACTTGGTTGTGGTTGTTTATTTCAGTGCCTCGTATCAAACAGTTATACACAGAATTATATGACGACAAAGTGAAGTACAAACAAGCCGAAGCCTTGGTTAAAAGTATATTTAAACCACTCAA
>JAJJWX010003209.1:0-12924 GCA_023529315.1 Papaver bracteatum | reverse complement strand
GGGTAAAGGGGCAAAATGCCCTAATTTGGACCACCTAGAAACAAAAATGCCCCAGACGTTAAAGAAACCAAAATGCCCCAATCCGTTAGTTTTACCTATTATAGTCAAACCGGGGCATTTTGGTTAACTTTGACTGGTCAACTCGATGAAAAAGTCAATTTTGCCCTTCAATAGATCTGACGCATACAATGACGTCACCCATGTGAGACTGACGTCATATCAATGGGAAAAAAAAAAGACACGCGCGTACAACCTAGTTGATCGACCACGTGGAACAGATTGGGCTGACCTCGCGAACCACGTGGACTTTTCGACACGTCGATTGAGTGAATGTACCACACATGTGGTTCGCACGAATGAAAGAATCTTATCTTCTTTCTTGGTCGGATGTTTCAGACGCAGAAATGTTTTTGACGAGATAGAGAGAGACAGAGACAGATCGAGAGAGAGATCGATCGATCGAGAGACATAGAGAGAGAGATCAAGAGAGAAGAAGCTAAGTGGCAGATCGAGAAGATAGATGAGTTGTAGAAGATAAGAGATCGCGTTTCTTAACCCACCGATTAACAGGTAACTTTTAACCCTAAATTTGTTTTTCGATTTATTGTTTTTGAATCTGTAGGACGGGTTGGTGATGATGCTATTTTTTTTTTTGATTTAGGGTTTTTGATTTAGGGTTTTGAAGGACGGGTTTCAGAATCTTAAATGTGATTAGGGTTTGAATCTGTAATTAGGGTTTTCAAGTTTGATCAATTTTGGTTTAGGGAAACAAAATTGGTTTCAGTTGGGTTATTTGTGTGTTTTCAATTAACGAAATTAGGGATTATAAATTTATGCTTTTGGGGGGTTATAATTTGGGGGTTTTCCTTTTTTTGGGTTATATGTGGATTATAATTTGGGGTTTTCCTTTTACAATTTGGGTTATTTGTGGGTTATCTCACTTTCTAATTAGGGTTTGAATACGAAATTGGGGATTATAATTTGGGGTTTTCCTTTTTTGGGTATAATTGAATTTGGGGTTAATGTTGAATTTATGCAAAGTAATTTGGCTTTCCCAATTACTTCTAAGATTCAAATTGGTTCCTTCGATAATGGTACTTGTTGATCTTTGATTTTGGAATTAGTTGGTTAGTTTAGAATGTTGATTAGGTTTATATGGATTGTTTTAATGGTTAAAATGGCACTGTAAATGGCACCAGAACTGAAATGGCACTGTAATGGCTTTTTATGTATGAATACATGTTTTGACAAAGTATTATGAATGGTTTATATGCAAATTGAAATGTGTTTATATGCACCGAAATGAATCTGTAATGTTTATGTATGAATATATGAAATGGCACTGAAATGGCACTGTAATGCCATTATATGCACTGTAATGGCACTGTGAAACTATATAACTTGCTTTAAATCTTTAATTGCTTTTGTTGAATATTGTGTAACTTGTTTTATTTTGGTTTAATGTTTCAGAATGGGTAGTCAGGATAGGGATTTCTGGATTACAGATATATGTAAGAGGTTTAAGGACCTATATGTTTTTGGTTGTAAAGCTGGTACCAAAGGTGGAGAAGCTTTTTTATGGCTATGCTAAAAATGCGAGGTTGGTGGATGAACAGGGTATGAATTCTGCACTAGAGCTATTTTTATTTGATGATGATGAAGGTGAACCACATGATAAGTGTGAATCAGAGGATAACTTCATTAAATTTTGGAATAATGGGAAACCAGGTAATGATAATTTGGTTAGGTTGTGGATTACTATAGTTATCCCTACAATTCCACATTGGGGTTATGTTTTTGATGCTAGTGTTAGTGGGGTAAGTGGTGTGACTGATTATGTGAGTCCCTTGAAGAAGAAAACTGTCAAGAAAATAAAGGTTGAGGTTAGGGAGGAGTCGAAGACTTAATAAGGTTTCTAGTGATAGTGGGGTAACAAATTTGAGACCTACAAGACTTGATTTTATGCATGATGACCCAGGGAGTATCTACACAAGGCATCTGTTGCAGACAACCGGGATTAGGTGGAATGAGGAAGAGGTAGGTGGTGGAGATGAAGATGATGACCAGGTGAATTTACCTAATCTACAATCAGATGACTGTCATCCTAATGATAGGCCTGATTTTTTGTTTGGGGAATATAATGAAGAGGGAAGTGAAGAGGAAAGTGAAGATGAAGAAACACAAAAAAGTACAACTATGAAGATTGGGTATCTATATGTGCTAAAGGTATATATATTGGTAATGATGACTTCAGTGTAGGTGATTCTTATGAAGAGCAGAGTGCACCAGTGAATGCCACTACAGATGAAGAAGTTCCCAGATATGAACCATCCCAAGAGGAAGGAAATAAGTGGCAAGAAGATTTTTGTCAACATTTAAATGAACCACATTGTCTACAAATGACAAATGAAGATGTTCCTGAGGTTGTTCCTGGTGAAATAAGTAGTGGTATAGATTTTGTCAACATGAAAGCTTACAAGGATCATTTAAGGGAGTATGCAGTGTTGAAACACATGGATTTTAAGGTGAAGAAGGGAGACAAGAAAAGACATTATTCTTATTTTGTTTACAAGGATAACGAAGGATGTGCTTGGATGGTCAATGAAAGAAATCTACCAGATGAAGATGATCTTACAGTCATAGTTAGAGAATGCAACACAGAACACACATGTAAGAATCCAAATTCAGATCACAGCAGGAAATGCAATGCAAAATTTATAGCCAAGTATTTGTAGAAGACAATGGATGTTGCTTCACCAAAGGGACAAGGCTGATGATATCTAAGAAGATCATTAGACCTCGGTTGCAAACTGACATACCAAAATGGGTTGCTAGAAGAGCAAGGGTATGATTTTGATCCTTGTTTTGGTGCCTTTTGTTTTTTGGTTTATTTTGATATTGGAAATGCTAATTTTTGATTTGTGTGTTTCACATCAGGTATGAAATTTATAATATAATGTGCTAGCAGATTCCAGAATGGGACATTTGGAACAATCTATACACTGAATCAATACCTGCACCACAATTGGTCATGGTTTCATGATGTTGTTTTCATTGAACCCAAAGTTTTAGGCATTGGAATTTCAAAGGTCCAAAGATGGTCAAGATCCTTTAAGATTGCATTGTTTAGAGTTCAATCCTTCTATTGATTGGTCCAAGCATCTGGCAAAGTGTTTGTTGTTCAACTGGAAGAACAAACTTGTACATGTCGACAGTGGCAATTGAGTGGTTATGCAATTTAAAATCTGATTGATGAGTAATTGCATCTTTTATTTGTGCAGTAATTGCATCTTTTATTTGTGCAGGTACTGCGAAATTCTATACAAGAGATTACTATAGGACCACCTACTCATGGTCAATAACACCATTGGGAGACATTGATGAGTATTGCAATAAGGTTTGATAACCACCATGAATTTTAAATGCTTTAACCTTTTTCAATGTCCGATTTTAAATATTTTTGTCTTGAGAATCTTTTCATTGAATAGTATTATATACTTTTGTACTTTTACTTTATTGTATTATTTGTTTTCATTATTCTCTAGATCTGTGCATTTAAAGTATACTAACCCTAACTTTATTTGTTTGCAGACTGAGATCAACATTTTACCTCCACACAGATTAAGAGATAAGGGAAGACCTTGTGTCAAAAGAAATAAGTCATGGTATGAGAAGAACAAGCCAAGGAAGAGAGTAAACAAGTGTAGTGTTTTTAAAGGTATTGATCATAACATCTTAACCTGTCAAGGTCCTCCAGTTGGATCTAACCCCAAGAAGAAAGGAGTTAGAATGGAGTGTTCTGTTAATGGGGATGAGTTTTGTATTACTGCTGCACCAACAAAGAAGATGAGGAGGGCATTGTCTGCACCAAAAACTGCATCAACATCTTCCTCAAAGAAAGCAACAACATCTGCATCTAACAAATCTGTTGAAGTACCACCATTGTCAAAGGGTAAAGCAGCTGCTACAGCAACATCTACTTCTTCAGCTGGTTCCAAGAAAAAGGGAAAAGCAGCTGTTACTGCACCCACCTCCTCCAATGCACCCAAAAGGAAGGTAACACATCCTAATTCTTCTACACCTTCATCTCACCTGTTTTAACCAGACTTATCATGGTACTGTTAATATTGCTAGCCAATCAATCAACATTTTGTCCACCATCAAAAAGAGTTAGAAAGCCTAACTCTAAATATCGCAATATCAGGAATGTATGAACTTGTTTTGACAGTTTTTAGTAGTACTTTTCGTTATGTTTTATGAATGTTGACAATATATCTTTTTAAGGATCTATGGTTTTAAAATATGCTTTTTAATGTACTCAAATCCGTTTATCAAACATTACATTGATTCCAATCATGTTACATTTCTTTTGTTTACATGAGTTAACTTCTAACTTTGCACTTTAGCTTCACTTTTTTCTTTAAATTGTGCACAAATTTGATCTTCAGTATTATTAAATTGGTTTTGTTTTTCCATAAAGATAGCATCAGATACCCATTGGAATTCTTCACATTTTTGGAATTTTAGGTACCCAATACCATAATTCCATGATGTTTGAGCTATGTTTAACATCCTCACCTTAGTTGAATTGCATTTGGGGTTGATACAAAGAGTCTTTGACCAAGGACAATCAACAAATTTGTGATCACCAACACAAGCTTTACAATCTCCTTTTTACTGAGGTGGTGTGGTTTTAATACCATTATCAAACCATTCTAAGTATGAACACATAGGATTAGAGAAAGAGAAGAATTTGTTCCCTGAATTAGCACCATCTTTGACCTTTAATAAGTTTCCTAATACCATTACAAGGAACTAATTTACACCTACTATAGATCCAAGGACAATCAATTGATTGATGATTATTTTCGTTGCACATCTCACATTCCTGCAAATTAAAGAAAAAAATTAAAGTGAGATTGATGATTATCTTCTTTGAGAAAATTCTTGATAATGAACTTACCATTTTCATTTTCTCACTTGAGCTAGCCATTGTAACCAATAATTTGATTTGCTTCTGTCGAAAATTCCTCATTTATAAGTAGACAAAAAGTTGCTAAAAAATTTGACCGTTATTACAACGGGCCGAATTTGCAACGGCGGATTTTACAATCTGCTCATTTTAATCTGGTCTGATTTTCAACGGTCGAAATATTAGCCGTTTATTTTTTAAGATTGAACACGTGTCGCAATCGTAACTAGACACGCTGGTCATTGTTTAAAAAGAAAACCCATTTCGGGTAAATATAACCACCCAATCTCTCGTCATCAATTAAATAGCCACGTGTCGCAATCCTAACTCAAGAATTCACGTGCGTGGGGTCATTTTAAAAGAAGGGCAAAATTGACAATTTTTTGCACGTGCGTGTGGTCACATGCTCACTGTTTTGACCACTTAACCATGTCAAACGGAATATATAATGATTGGGGCATTTTGGTCGCGTTTTGGGGCATTTTGGTTTCTTGCCTAACGTCTGGGGCATTTTTGTTTCTAGGTGGTCCAAATTGGGGCATTTTGCCCCTTTACCCATATTGTGCTGCAAAACCATGTGGGAAGAACCTTTCGATCAGTGTGTAGACAAATATCAGGGAAGCAAGACTTGTTCCGATTGTATCACTTCCTTTACAAAGTAGCTAAGTATCAATAACTAACTCATGTCTGTTTTATTTTTCTTCTTTTTTATTATTGTGCCCAACACTAGAAACACAATAAAATTAAATGTAAACGCACTTTTCAAATTGTAAGGGAATCAAATTATCTGCAATTTTACTGCTACAGATAATATTACTAAACCTTTTCTCGATCATCATTAAAAAACAGTACAACACATCACATTTTAATTGTTTCATGCAGTCAAGGAAAAAAGAAACTAATCTTGATACGGAAAACAAATAAAGACTAAAATCTTCCAAACATATTAAATTGTTTGCATTTTATGGTCACTGTTATGCAATCTATTTTTTCTTCATCTCCTCGATCCTTTCCCTTCTACCGCTTCTGAAAACTGGGTAAAGGCTTTGACAAACGTTCCATTATGTATAACCATACAAATATTATATGAAAAGTTTTAGTATTTAGGTTATATTTAGTATTTGATATATTTAGTATGAAGTGATAGAATTGTTAGGTGTTAGCTATGCCGTGGTTACATCAGAACTACGTAACTGTGTCTCCTCTAGAAGGTAGTTTTACACACAAGAGACCCAAACTAGAAGCTAACTCCATACAGTCTTATGAACACAATGGTAAAAGAAATTGAGAGAGACCTTAAAAAAAAAAATATATATATATATATATAGTGATACCGTAACTTGGTATGCAAGAATAATTCTTGTAAATCACTTCATACTAAATATATCAAATACTAAATATAACCCTAAATACTAAAACTTTCCATATAATATTTGTAATCCTTCTCCATGTATTTTTCCCCACAGTCAAAACCTCGCAAAAATCACTAGCACCGGTTTCATATCTAGTATCATCAAACGAATGCCATAGGCAAACTACTTTGTGTTCCTTGGTTTTGGAATCAAATCCAAATCCATAAAAAGCTTCCTTATGTTTGTGGTTTTCTTCCCGCCTTACCCTTGATTCAATCCAAGATGTTCTGTCTCCAGTGCTGGAGTTATAAACAAGAACGTTACCCGTATATGTCTTGAAGCACACCAAACCATTGACAGGATTCATAATTTGAACAGGACCAACTCCTTTGGACGGTAACTCTACTTTCATCTGATCTAGGAGTATTCCGCCTTGAAGCAAGTCAACCGAGAACAAAAACTCCCACTCGTAACAAAGATAAGGAGTTTTGGACAAGCTTTTGATCGAATGTAGTGTAAATCAACAAAGTATGGATCTCTAACTATAGAATTCCAACGTGTCCAAACACGCTTTGCCTGCGATAAGGACTTCACCGGAAGCCGGACCAGTATTTCGCACATGGTGTCACCATCAAGTAGGCTAAAAGGGGTTGTAATAACATCTACACAACAATCTCTCCTTCTGTTCATCTTGCTCGTGATGATAGGGTGCTAGTATTTAATATACACAAATTAATCGGCACTAGTACTAAACGATCAGACACCTTAATTTGTATACTGATAAAAAAACTTAGTTCTATCAGAAGCTTATATATATTTAAATAGATTATTATAAGACTATTGGTTGAATAAAGAAACAGAATCTTAAAAGGAAACAACTAATAAAAGAAATACTGAACATAGTAGGATTAGGCAAGTCGCAAGGCTGAGAATAGCCAATGGTTTTCAACAACCGGCAAGTCGCAAATTTGTTTTCTTGGATCTTATTCTTCATTTTCAATGGGTGATCAAACGTTTCATCATCCAAACAAATCAGGATATTTTTTTTTACTTAAAAGATTAAAATTTTATTGAAAAAGAAAATAGAGAATAACAAAAGTAGAAAGCACTAATCAAGTGCCGCAAAAGATAACTAAACTAAGGCCTACAAGCCTTAACAACAACTAACAAAAGCACTGACCCTGCCAGCGCTAAAGAGTTACAAAAAAAAAAAAAAAAAAAAAAACATACAAGCAATGTCGCAGTCTATTTCTTCCTAGCAGGGGTCCTTTTTCCTCTACCAAGCATATCATTGTTTGTAACCCCATGCCAATTGAGCTTAGCAGGTTCTTTTTCAGGGTTTAGCTTGGATTGCCTTTCTACTATGCCACTGAATACATTTTTCATGTCGGCTTTCTTTCCTCCAACACCTAACAAAGCACTAACGTTCACAAGATTATCAACCTTTTACTCCTTAGTCATCGGCCTCCTACTAGGTGTTTCTTTTATATTTTTCATCTTCTCAACTTTCATACCTTCATTATCCGTTTCATACTCCGACATTTCACTAGAATCGTCACAAGGTTCAATTGTGACTTTGTCATCGCTGACTTCGTTGTTACCCTCTTGTTCTCTAATTTCTTCTTCTCTACTCCGTGTCAAAGATTCATCTAATTCCGCATTCAATCTTTCGGCGTCTGTATATAAAACAGAAAAAGGATTCAGGGAGCTAGGTTGAACTTGTGAAGTAACTTTTCCGCTTGATTTCGTGATGCTGTAACTGGAAAAGTAATCCGTAGCCGAGAGAACCTACAAAGATTAATATTGAAACTCTTCCTACTTCGGTTTCCATTATTGGAAAGGGTATGGTATTGTTTTAATTAACGTCAGAACTTGAAGATGAAGGTATTGAGAGTTGAGCATAATAGGGAGAAGAGGGTTAACATGAAGTTTGAAGCTGCTACTAAGATCTTGTTGTGTCAGTGGAAGGTTAAAGAATTGTTAGAATCCTACACCTAGAGGATCTAAATGTGGAGGCTTTGACTACCCTCGTTGATAAATCAAATGAAGTCTTAACTGCTGGAACAGTTGGTTACAATGGGCCAAATGGAATTGCACCATTTCGTACGGAAGAAAAAAACAAACAGAGTATATGATTATGAATGAATAATTATATTCTTCATTATGTTTGTACTACAACCATATCAGTACACAAAATTTGGTGGAGGATAAATTTGAAATGCCATCTTCTATAAAGTCGTATTTTCAAAGAGAAGGGAAATTCCAGTGTTGTCAAAGGTCGGTGGTTCTTTTACATTCTCTCTTTGTTAGTTATTCGTTAACGTCTTTATGAATTAATAGTATAAAGCAGAGTTTAGCAGTCGAACACGTGGTGTTCGGGGAGGTTCGAACTCATGACCTATTGTGTCATAAGAGTGGCCTCTAACCATTGTTCCACCTGGGTTGGAATTGATAGAAAAGATAAATCAACATTGGTTTTTTGTTCAACTTAAATATTAATTAGTATAAGTATTTTATTAATTAGTATAAGTGATTTGTCTAGAGAGAAGATAAATCTATGGTTATGGTTTGTTCAACTTAAATATTAATTAGTATAAGTATTTTATTAATTGATGTCTCAGTAATTTCTCATGATAAATGATTTATTAATTTTACATCATAAATATCTCTTAATTAATATTAATACATATCTCCATCAATAAATAATAATTTTGACAAAAATTATTTCAATAGATATTAGTGGTGGTGGTGGTAGTAGAGGAAGAAGTAAGTGGTGGAAGCGGTGGTTACTAAGTGGTGGAGGCGGTAACATTAGTTTTTGTGGAAGAAATAGTGGCGCTGGATGGTTTTAATGGCGGTGGTATTGGATTTTTCTTTTTGAATCAAAAAAAAAAAAAATTACATGACGGGTAACATTGTTTGTGAAAAGTATAGTTGGTTATTTTTGACACGATCAAAAAAGGCGGATAAAAAATACTTTTGGGATGATACCAAATCATATAAGACAAAATGGTTGTTTTGGTACCACTGCTATCTTTGGTAACCGTTCGTACGCATGATTTTCAGTATTAACAAAAAACATATAGTTGAATAAATTAATTGACGACCTAAGTTTGTTAAATCTAAACTTTATACATGACATATGGGATTAAAAGTTATAAGTGTGCCCAATACTCTACGAGGGATGGAAAATGGTGGTGGTGGAGAAAGAAGTGATATCTGGTGGTTTGTGGTACTGGCCGGTTTTGATGTGTAGTAATTGACTATGTTAATTATGTGCTGCTACAAAAGGATAACACTATATATTAGAAATGTGGTTGATCGTCTTAATGCTAATATAAACTCGGTTAAAAATACATGAAAATTAAGAAGAAGAAAAAAATATTTGGATGTCACGTTATATAATAAATAACACTAAAAACTACATATATAGTATCAAGGTTTCTCCGTCCAATAGATAAATCTAAGGTTGTATTGAGATCCCGTAAGCAGAGGGATAGTTGGTCTTGGATTTCTGAATGATAGTGAATATAATGAAACTCTCCCTCTCGGTTTCTCCAATGAAAACCGAAACCTTCTAAAAAAAATAATCAATCAAACAACACTTAGATGGAACGCATCACCACCAGTGTAAAACTTCTCTGAATTGCTACATATCCAATGAAATTTCTACAGATTAATCTGGTGATTTCGTCCTACCGTAGTTTTTAACGAGGGATGCAATTAAATCTCTAATAGTGATTTTAAAGGTATTTAATAATTTCAAAATTCTATTATAAGTTTTGTTTATGCAAGTATTGATTTAACTTGGGTTCTTTTATATTTTTGTGTTAAGTTGATGACTTTTTAATTTGAATACATGTTTGGTTAACAAACTTTGATACATATAGGGTATTTTATTTGTAGAACTAATGTTAGTCTCTCATTTTTCCCGTTAGACTTTGTTTCGATCCCGTATTTGTAGACATTATTTGACTAATGTCGGGGTATTTGTTTAATTTCAAGGACGATTAAACCCAATGTGTGTTGTATACATTGAAGGAGACAGAAGTTTGTGTCGGCTCTACCTTGAAACTAATAATTTTTCTTCGGAAGGTTAGTTGAATTTATGTAGATACAAATATCAATATGACTATGCTCTTTAAAACTCCAAATTACTTGAGTAACACTAGATGTGAGAACGTCATTCATGCACTACTTAGCATAGTTGGTGTGAAATCTTTTTATCCACGAATTTCTTCAATTTTATGTTATCAATATGATTGAGAAAGAATCTTACACATGTTTTGATTTACTATTATAAGTTTATTTTTTCAACTCACATGTGTATATCTCAGCCTTCCAATAACCAAGGGTTCTTCATTTTTATAACTCTCACATTTGCAAAAAATAAATAAATAGTGTTTATTTATAGTAGGGAAAATATTATGGGTTTTTGCTTCACTCATTAGAGCCTTAGTTATCAATAATTTCAGATCAAATGTATTCATAAATATCATGGAGTTGGATTGGAAGTTTAGGTATATGTACTGTTAGATGAAATATTCTTTTTGAAGTTTGAAATTATGGTATGATGGAACAATAAATGGAAAAATATTTTATTTACTGTATTTTTTATTTTATTTTCATGTTGGCACAACATTATTACTCCGTCCAGATAATAAATTGAAATAACATGCTTAAGTAAAAAATAAAAAGATCAGGTAACCTATTTTATTTCCCAAAACCTATTTGAATATCAAAATAATTACTCACGAATAAAATGAAGGAAGAGGAATGTGAACAATATCGTATTAGAGATAAAACATCCCGTGCCGTTACGGCACGGGTTAAGATCTAGTAACTACATATGATAGAGATGTATTCGTTGGACCACGTGAAAGAAATGTGAATTTCGTGTCATGAATGGAGTCTATTAGAGCATCTCCAATGGTAACTTGGTGTGAGTCTGTAACAATTTCTCTATGGATGTGAGATAAAATTTCCTTAATCTATGGAGGTGAAAAAAAATCCGATCTCTTGTTATAAAATTTTGTAAATATATTACACCATTGATTTAAGGCTTAAATAATTAACTCCTAAATTTTGATAATTAGGAGCTTAAATCCTTTTAAGTACCTTCTAAAACTAGAGGATGGGTTAGAGGATGTTTGAATAACTACCTCACACATCATCCTCATATTCATTTTTGAGGTTTCCATTGGAAAAGGTTTTGTGTTACAACATTGAAAATCCTACGTAGCCTTGACTATTGGAATTTTAGTGTCATTGGAGAATTAGTAACCGCAAATCTGTATTGTATAGTCTGTCCATCCGTGCAAAATTTCACACGAGCTAGTGAACTGGGCGGCACATGTAACTTAAGGGTGCAACATCAACTGACGATGTAACATTGTTAATAGTCACCTTATTTAAAAAGTCCATTTAACGGTCTCCCATTAATCTGCGAATATACGAAACGTATAGGTTGACCGAAAAAAAACCACCGAGCTGTGCACCGAGTGATCATGACTGCACATTCCTGATCCAGATGTTTAGAGGCTTTGATTTCGTCGGTCCATTCCCCTCTCGGGACCCTTTGCGGTGCACACTTCGGTGTGTCTATCATCCCTCACGAATATATTGCACCAAGTGCATCTTTTAGGACCCAGACCCTAATTTTAGGGCTTTTTTACAAAATATCTCCTCTCAAAAACATTATTTTTGTAAAGCAAAATGTTAATAATTTTCAACTTACAAAAAAGAAAAAAAAAAGAAAATGCGGATGATTTTTGTTTCTGGAAAAAGAAGAAGACACACTTCTGCTTTTAGTTGCTAAACATGCTCTAAATCACCAAAGTCATGGAGTAACGGTGATAACTCACAACCCCGCAACACTGAAGATATTATCCATGGTAGTAAATCAAGGTTAAAAAGAAATACTCTCTATGTCTTTTTTTATTTGTCCTAATTTTTACTTTGGTCTGTCTCTTTTTATCTGTCCGCTCTGTTTATAGACATACTTTTTCTTAAATTATCAAATATACCCTTTATTTTTTATAATCATAAAATCATTTTAATATAAACTTAATTACATTACTCCAGGTCAGGTTCTTTCAAGAAGTTAGTTGGCACACGAGAAACAAGTTGTGTGCCAACCCCTCTCTGAAGAGCAACCCCTACTCTATGGAAAAGAAAATTTTAAATATTATCACCATATATAAGGAAAAAATCTGCTCAATATCTTTATATTAATTGTCATTCCTTTTTTGAATAAAAACATTTATGGATAGTTATAAAATTCCTAATAAAAAGTTTTTTTTTTACTTATTCTTAAAACGTTTACTTATTCTTAAAATTCTTAATAAAACGTTTACTTATTCTTACATCCCATTCTAATTATGGACTCCATAATAAAAACAGTATAAGTTTGTTTTTATTTTTTTAAAATATTTCCTAAAATAATAATACTATCCAATTTATAATTTTTAATATATTAATTTTAGTTTTGCTAACAACATAACATTAAATACGGCTAGTCAAGGGTTAGTCACGACATTTTATAGGATTTCCTTAATTGACAAAGTTAATTAGGACTGTTAATTTGAGACGGAGGGAGTA
>JAJJWX010003208.1:0-114031 GCA_023529315.1 Papaver bracteatum | reverse complement strand
ATTGCTAATAATTCATTCATCAATTACGAGCCATGGACCCATATTTATGTCACACTACATCCGAAAAATAAACAGTCACTACTCTAGATCTGCTTGTTTCACGTGGTGTCGATCAACATCTATGAATAGTACTGCCCTATGTCAGGATGGGTTTACGGGAATATAAAATCAAACATGGAATTTCAAGCATGAAATTTCAATCCAAATCCATCTCTTAATTTCTTAAATGATATATATACCGTTGATAATTTCGTCGATTTCGGTCAGACAACAACTATAATGAAAAGAAAAAAGAAAGTTAGGCGGTCACCATTTCCTATTTAACACTGCTAAGTGCTAAATAAAGGTGCCAGGCTCACGGTTAAGACTCATGAACGTGAGGGCTAAAAAAAAAGAAGGTTTAAAACCAATCGTGAAAATGTTTTCCACGGCCGCTGCTCAAACCTTATTATAGATACCGAATACATCCTTTGCTGCTTTGTATATATACTAATCAAGTCAGACACACTACTAATAGGTCATTATATACAGCTCATAAATAACCATGAGCTGCAAGCAAAAAACAAACAGGCCCTTTCAATGACTCATCAGATAATAATATAGTACAACATTATGTATAAAAACTATGATATATTTTTGTAATACACTCCCAAACAGGCCCTTTCACTGGTAAGTCCACTTGTTCATTTTCAATAGAAACTCGTGCAACCAACATGGATTCAATATCAACTCCTAGTCCTACAGCCTTTCATAGTTCCACAACTTTTGTTCAAATATTTGGGGTTGGGCAACCAACCAACTGTAGATGGCTCATCACGGTGTTTCAGGTCTAGTTGGGAAACTTGTAACTCAATTGGAGGTCAACTGTGATGCTGACGAATTTTATAAAATTTGGAAGCACCATGAAGAAGTTCCACAGGCAGTTTCTCATCTTTTCCCTGCCGTCAAAGTTGTCAAAGGAGATGGACTTGTTTCTGGTTGTATCAAGGAATGGCACTATATTCTCGGTATATAGAAACAAAATATATATATTGCAAACGATGACCCATTTGTATGATTGATTTATTTCTTTGTAGTTTTACTTCAATAAGTTTGTTTTTGTTCATGCAGAGGGTAAGGCGATGAGCGCAATGGAGGAAACGACACACAATGATGAAACGAGGACTTTACGTCACCAGGTAGTTGAAGGAGAAGTGATGAAGGATTACAAGGCGTTTGCTTCCATAATTGAAGTTGATCCAAAGCCAAATGGACATGGAAGCATTGTGACATGGTCAATTGAATATGAGAAAATCAACGAAGATTCACCAACTCCCTTTGCTTATCTTGAATTCTTCCATCAGAACCTAGTCGATATGAATTCTCACCTTTACGTTGGCTCTGATTCTCACCTCCACGTTGATGAATAAAATGTCATTACCGGAAGTACATGAACGCGGCTTAATTTAGTGTTTGATGTACTTCAGTATGTGTTGCTTGAATTGATCAGTTGCCTGTATTATTCTTACTTGAATCAGTTGCTTGTGCTAGTCTTGCAGTATGCCTATGTCTACGTGCGAGTGGTTCATAAAAATAAAGACTAAGGGCACTTGCAAGTTATAATTCACTTCTGTTGATCCCTTTGAATATATATGGTCTATTCTGTTTAATCGGGTTCTGTATTCTCTAGCACAAGGGTTTCCACAAATTATCTCAGTTACCCTGAATTATTTTTTCTTAATTGCAAAAGTAAAAGGTACTAAAAGAAGAATTACTACTACCTAGTAGTCGTAACGCGGTCACTTGATGAGCCAAATTTGATGCCTATAATATGCAATAATGTAGCTAAGAAAGCTTTGTGATTCAAAAGTATATATATGTCTTAGTTATTCCTAACAGAAAGTATGTATGAGACGCAGGGTTAATCGAGATGATCGATCATTTATCCTTCTAATGAAAGATTTCCAACTATTTACATTACCCGATCCCTTGGAACACCATAAAATAATTTTGTTCTCCACTCTAGCTTTCAATCTACCTCCAAAAGTAATTTTGTTCCGCTCCTTCCAAATGATCCAACAGACAACTAAAGGTAAATTCTCCAGATATACCATGATAAAATTGCCACATATTGGGCCAAAATATTACATGGACCACCATATAGCTGTCATCCAAGCCTGCCATCCAGCCAGCCGACTCAGCTCACCAGCCTTTCCAGTGTTACATGAAGTCAACCGTCGGTCAATAGTCAAAGTCAACCGTCAGTCAATGGTCAAAGTCGACCGACGGTCAACTATCAAAGCCCAAGTTCTAAGCCACGCTGCCATGCAGTTTTCCACCCATGTTGCCGATGGTGCTTCCATGCAGTTTTCCAGCCATGTAGCCGATGGTGCTGCCATGCGGTTTTCCACCCATGTTGGCGATGGTGCTGCCATGCAGTTTTCCACCCATGTAGCCGATGGTGCTGCCATGCAGTTTTCCACCCAAGTTGCCGATGGTGCTGCCAACTAGTTCCCAGCCAGCGGTGCTGTCAACTAGTTTCCAGTCATGTTGCCATCGGTGCTGCCAACCAGTTCCCAGCGGTGCTGCACTACAACAAAAACATACATGGATCATTCTTAAAAAGTGTGATTTAAGTATTGCCTGTCTGTGATCTTTGCCAGTATAATCTAAAGGGTGATCTATAGATAACAACCCTCCTGCGTTGAAAAGTGTTATCTTACCTTAAGCAAAGAACATAAAGTTTTCAAAAGTTGAGATCTAAAGATAAGTTTTTAAAAGACAAGGTTTTAAAAGTTGTGATCTTTCGTCTAAGTTTTCAACCCAAATTTACCCTATAGAAACAGACCATTCCATTTCTGGACCTGTAATTTAAATTCAAAACTGACAAACAAAATCTAAAAGGCTAATAGAAAAACTATATTCCATTGCCGTCATAATCAAATTCATTTCTGAACAAGAAAATAGAAAAATTACACATTTCTGCAAAGTCTACTTGTTCAACTCAAATCAAGGGTACCAAAACACAGATCCTTAACATCAGAACAAGCTCATTTAGACTATTCCCTGAAGCACTACAAGTAGGATCAAGCAAATAGTGTCAACCACTAACACTAGAGAATGATGTTAAATCTCAAAAGCCAAAGACTTGTATAATCCATGACAACCTCGAGACTAATGGAGAGTATTTTGTACGCCTTCTTCTGCAGCAAGCCTTCACAACCCTGCAAGCTGAATAATAATCCTAGTTATCACGAAAACAAGTTTGTACAAGTGACAGCATTCAGAATAAAATTGATAAAGACAATAGGGACATACACAGACCTCTAATGCTAGACGTATTGATGAACTGAAACAGAGAAAGACAGGCAAGTACCCTAAGCAGAATTGGCCTCTCTTTTTTCTCTTTCTGATGGTAGATTTAAGTGTATCTAGCAAACAAGAAACAAGTATTATCTATCCAAAGGAAAATGACTAACTTACTTGGGAACAATTTCCATGTTAGGGTCATGTCCTCTCCCAGGGATTGAGTACTAAAATGCCCTGTACCTTGGAATCAAGGGCCAACAGCCAGAACTAATAACCTGGAAAATCCAGCAGTTTGACGACCATGTCAGCCAAGCACCAACAATTTGTTTATAGAAGGATAATCCAATACAAGGAGATATAAAAATAAAACAAAAGATTTACAGCAGCAATGGATGGGACATCTGATCGACCTGGTGACCGATAAGAAACATCCATTCCAAAAATCATATTTGGAGTGACTTATAAGAGGAGTACGTGGTACTTGTTCAATAGCTAGCATAGAATTCTTACCCCCAAGCTATGCAGACAAATCAAATACACGTAAAAATAAGAATATACCATATTGACCATAAAAAGAGGGAAGAGAACAAAAACAAGAAGCATAACAAAAATTAAAGCACGGGAGCAATGGTTTACCTTGGTCAAGGTAACCTTCGAACTTCAGTAATTCCGCCACCAACAAAAACAAAGTTCCTTGCATCACCAAGATATAAAGATTTTCTAGCACTCTATAGTCTACTATGTAGTAGTAGTAATCAGTGATATTTCTTTTAGAGCTTTGCTTGGTTTCCATGAGAAATCAATTACGCTCTTGTTAAACTTTTAGATGTGGCACAGAGCATACGATTAAACTTTTCAGTCGCATTCAACAAGATAGCTTTGAGATAAGGTATAACATCATCATGATGTTGTTAAAATTGCTGCTACAGATGCACGTGTAACACGCCAAACAGAGACAGATGCCACAAGTGAAACATAAGATAACAGAGAAAGCAGAATCCAAAAGGTACCTGGGACTAATCAGCTGCTGATCCTAGAGCTGTCAAAGCTTCCTCCTGCACCACTTTCTTGCCAGCCTGCATTGCAGACATCAGAATGACCTTATTTTTACACCATTCCATAGAAAACATATTCATAATGCATAAAACCTCCAGTCAATGTAATTATTACTAACTGCACCTCTCCAAACATTAAATGTAAAAATAAAAAGTAGACATAGTAAGAAGGTCTTATACTTACACTAATGTGTCAGTGATGGATGCAACCAATTAATCAAGTTTTTACCAAACAATCAAACAAAAAAGTACGGAGGAAATTCCAAAAAAAAACTCTGTACCTCAGTTCCACTGATGCGAAATAGTACAAGAACCTCGCAGACATAAAGAGGTACAGTAGCATCAGTAAGACTGGTGCAACAATGACAGATACCATAGCAACCCTGGCATTGATATGAATAACCTCATTAGAAGAGTCGTTTCGGACAGTCTCAGCATCAGAAGAGACCCGAAGAACCAAGAAACAAAACAGGTTTCAAAAATTACATCTCCCAGGACCCAGACTCATTTCCAGAGCAACATAGAAGAAAATAAATTTTGGATCACAAGAATCCTACACATAACATGGACTTGTAATCCTCGTTCCCAAAAGCTGCCAATGCCTTAGCTTTCTTATCCCATGGGTTCCATACAACTGCACATAAAAATGGACACTTATGTTAAAGACGTAGAGAGAAAAACAGATAAGACCCATGTTCTGAACATTTGTAAGTTAAAGTTGTGGAGAGAAGATTAAATGAACCTGCATCAGGCAGGCTTATTAAGGTCCTTTAAATATAACTTCACCCTAAAAACAAAATCCATGGGTGATACAAGGACCGACCAAGAATATAACCCATTCATGTTTTTAGCAGCTCCGATTCATCAACACTTTATACATTAATTTCTATGCTAGTTTAGAAACCAAAAAATACGTCTTCAAAGATAAAAACAAGAACTTGAAAGTAGTATAGAAGTGAGAAACCTGCAGACTGGTAGGCTACTCCATAATAACACCAAACTTTAGGCTTCCTCTAGGTCTGCAGTTTCACTTCACCATATCCCTCTACAACTCAAGAGTTAGAAAGACATACTTTCCTAGTTCTACAATGCCATCTCCCTCTCCACCATCTGTTCTCAGGCTCCCTGCGGCTGACATCTGAAACATATAGGAGCAACGCTGTCACCTAAGGGTTCTGCGCAATTCAAATGATTCTGGATAATGTTACGCTTGGATTTGCAATGGAAAAAAAAAACTAATCAATCATCATAACCTTGGGAAATTATTTTTAAACTAAACCGTATGAAAAAAAAACAATAAAATGAGCAATGTCTTGCGTCTCTATGGTATACAGAGATTGAGGCCAACGACTAAGATGGATGGGCTAACTGGGCAAAGTTACATACCAGAACCAACTATAGGTTTTCTCATCCTATAGTGGTTAGTGGAACACAAAACCATTAAACATGACTCTCTTTAAAATTGAATTAAAACATTACAAAATGGGATCAAGATTTTCATTACCGCAACTGAGTACGGATTACACCGATATCCGCAGTTGATTTCCCGCCGCTAAATCCAGTAAATCGCAAGACCTGAGATGCCAACAGTAGCATTAGTGAGCCAAGTGCGAGAAGTGGGAAAGATACGGATACTCTATAACATAACATACACCCAAAAGACGAAATATGAAAATCTATCAACTGTGACAAGAACATAGTTATTATCGTTGTTATTTATACTATGTCTTGCTCCTGACATCCAAAGGTTTGTAAGTTATAACACTGTCGCCATGAGGTTCTACAATTGAATTGATGGATGACATTTCTAAACTAAGGATTTCACAAATTAGACAAGCAATTTTTACAAACATCTTTAATTCATAGATCTATCAGTATACATCAAATACTCATAACTCAAAACTATAAACTACTTCTAATATCCAAAACAAAAAACAGTAAAGAAAATAAGAGAAATAACTTTGCTCAAAAACAAAAAACAGTAAAGAAACTAATTCTAACCTATAGTCTCCGGAGGTAATCAAACCAACTGGTGATATTGGTTTTTCCCAATCTCAATGGAGAAAACTTACATCTCTGCTTCCCTGTTTCCAGATATTCAACGGTCTCCCATCATCATTCTTGATGCTATTTCTCAGTAATTGAAAGCAAGTTTATGAACAAAATTGTTTACATCTAAGAAAACCTAAATCGAATCTCAAAGCAGAGACAGATTTAGAGTTTCAAGTGTAATACCAAATCAAACTTCACCAATCTTCCAAACAAAATCACACGTCTGCAGAAAAGCGACATTGAAATCAGAAATCAAAATAACCAAAATATAAACCCTAATTTCAATTTCGAATCAGACTCCATATATAATTCAAACAAGAGGGGAAACCAGTTGAATCCTACCGGAATCCAAATGAAATTAACGATTTCAACGAAAACTCGAAATAATCACTTGAATTTTCCATGAACTGAAGAAAACTCGAGATGAGGGAGAGAGGCATGGAGAGTTTTCAGAGAGAAAATGAAAATAGAGTTTGGCTGAGAATTCGAGGAGTAGTTGGTTTTGCTACTGGACCCCAAAAATTAAGTGGGCTTTCTTTATTTTCCTAATATAGTATGTAAAAGCCTGGAGGTCCCGTGTTCGAGCCACGCCCAGCTCAATTATTTTTTAAATGCACGGATTTTTGATCACAAAATGATGTTGAATGTGGTCAAATAGCTTGTTATCCGATCACACTTTTTAAAATATGAGATATATTGGAAGGTTTGTATATCTAAGATCACAAACACTATAATGTCAATGGTCTTTAAGTTTTAGCCCTAAAAAGACCATAAGTGTTTATAAATTGTGATCTTTAGTGTGTGATCTATAGCGCTTTTTGTTGTAGTGCTGCAAACAAGCATCCAGCCCAGTTGCCAGTCATGTTGTCAACCATCCATGTCTCCAATCAAGGAAGTCTGTCAGTCAAAGATCGATAGTAGCAGTTAATAGGGAAAGTCAACCTTGCCAGTCAAAGTCAAGATCGTTGGTCAAACCCGCAGGCCCATGCCAGTTTGGCCCGTTCCCCCGATCCATTGCCAAATACCTAGAAGAAGATTCTGGAAGTTTCTGGACGACTTGCTGACCAAGTTACTTGCAAAGGAAGTTTATTTCGAGATTAAGGTTTAGCTCATGTATTCAACAATATAAATAGGGGAAATTATAACCCTAAAAGGTGACACAACATGATACAGAAAAAACACACCAGCAAACCCTAAAAGGGATCAGAAATCATTGTAACCCTAAGATCAATAAAATATCTCTCCCTACGGGGATTCGTCCGTGGATGTAGGCAAACCATGTCGAACCACGTTAAATTCGTGTATATCATCTTTATGCATGTTTTGTGTAAAACCTTAGATCTGATCATCACCCAAAATCATCGTGTTTAGTGCCCGGAATTATTTCTGGGTACAAACATTGGCGCCGACTAAGGGGAATACGAGAAAAGGAATCGTGTTTTCACGCCGAGAAAAGTAGTACAGGAGGCTTCAAAATCGTGTTCGTGAGAAAAAAGTTTGAACGTCGTCAAAAACCACTTATGCAGTCCAGTTGATCGTAACTGCTGCAGTCCAGTTTGATCGCAATTGTTGCAGTACAGCTGATCACCGTTGCTGCAGACCAGATCATCGCAGTTATTGCAGTCCAGTTGATCGCAACTGCTGCAGTCCAGATTCGCAGTTCGAGATTTGATGAAATCACTCCTTGGACTCTCGGTCCACGGTAAAAAAGATGGCGTAAAAACATCATCAAAACTGTTGTAGGATGTTCGATCCGCAATATGATAGGGTCTAGAGTTCGTTGCAATTTCCACCAAGGATCGTCAAGATTGTTGTTAAAACTTCAAAATCTTGTTCGTGAGAAACCAGTTTGGATGCCTTCAACAATTACTATTGCAGTCCAGTTGATTGTAACTGCTGCAATCCAGTTTTGATCGCAACTACTGCATTCTAGCTGATCGCAGCTGCTATAGTCCAATTAATCGCAGTTACTGCAGTCCAGTTGATCGAAACTGCTGCAGTCCAGCTTCGTAATTCGAGGTTTGCTAAAACTATTACCTTCTGAAGCCACCAAAACTGCATCACAACAAAGTTCGATAAATTTGATGCCATGACGTTCTGTCCACAACAAAATATGGAGAAAAAGCATCATCAAAATTGTTGTCAGGATGTTCGATCCACAACGTGTTCAGTTCCCTGATAACATGGCGACAACATGTTCGAGTTCGAGTTCGAAATTTATCGAGATCACCACCACCATGTTTGCCGGGTTGGCAAGCTAAATGTATTTAACTGCTTCCATTAGCTACCTGCACCCAGATGCACGTATTCCAAGAAGAGTCACCAAAGTGTAGTTGCAAGGTTACATGAAGGCTCACGAGAAACAGCAACAGTTACTAAGAAAATGTTGCAGAAAAATTCGAGAGCAAAGATAACAATTCAAAGGAACTGTTACAAAAAGCAGGAAAGGAAAGATCACAGTTAGGAAAAAGCGTTGCGAAAAGTTCACAAAAAAAAAAATCAAGAAAAAGCCGCGGTCCAATACCGGCGTCACCCACCGACGTCGCCCACCGCGTCATGACCGGCGTAAACTACCGATTTCATTTTCCGGCATCCATTACCGACGTCACGTTCCGGCTGCAACTCCCGACGTCATTATCCGGCGTCACTTCCGGCATCACATTCAGCCTAGCGTTACTGGTATTCTCCGTTACCGTTATCACCTCCGGCTCCGGCTCCGTCGACTATCTCGTCCCGTCACCGTCAACTGTTCCGGCACCTACGTGAAATTTCTATATTTATAGGAGAATATTTTTGGAGCAACTACATCATCAACGTTCTTGGAGCAAGGTGCTCACCGAGCAAAGCCATTTATCACGCAACATGTTAAACGCCACGGCGTCAACCGGGTCCCAAGTCAGCTAGCACCTAACCATATCAGTTGTCGCATTAGAAATTTTATACCATGAGATGTCCCATGTCAGTAGAAGTCGCGCCACCCCAGTCCAGTCAGCAATCTATCCACCGGCTTACTCCACATTCAATTTTGTTTCTTCGAGAACTTCTTCGTCGCACATCCAAATTAAGTGATTTTCGGCCCATTGAGGTTGTAGGTCAATTTCCAACATCGTGGAGGTAGAATTTCAAATATTATGACACATCATATTTTTGAATTAGATACGGCGACATCGAAAAAGGACGAAATTAATCACTGAATGTAGCTACTATGAAAGCCTCAATGTTGTCAATATTGTTGTGTCGATTTGTATCCATAACATGCATGTGAGAAAATTTATTAAGTGCTCGTTCAATTCTTGAACCTCAATACGCTCATGTTCAGCGGTGATCATAACTACTACAATCCAGTTGATCGAACTGCTGTAATCCAGCTCCTTAGCAAATGTTGCGGCCCCGTTGATAGAACTATTGTAGTCCTTTTCTGCACAACAATTACAGTCCATCTGATCGCATCTGTTGTAGTCCAGTTCCACAGTAACATCTACAGTCCATTTTCGAGGTAACTCCAAGAGTCCAGTTTTGATTCATCTAGTGCAGTTTAGTTTGGCAGTAAATTGCAGTGCCAAAGTCGAGATAAGCCGAGATGTTGAGCCAGCAGTACCATAAAAAGACGCTGACATCAAGATGAGTTTTTTGAGTCGTTTTATTAAGCAAGACGTTATCATGAAGTCACCTTACAAACACCAGGATAATATTTGCATCCGTAGGTTAAAGTCGTATCTCACACAACATCATCGTGATGTTCAAGTCATCTTTGTCGTCGACATCCACCTCTTCACAAGCGATATTCGTCATCTCCGATCATTAAGGCCTGGTCAACGACCGTCCAGAAGTCATTAAATGAAGTCACGCAATCACATGAAGCCGACACCGACAAAAATACCATTCTTTCAACCGAGCCGCATGCACCTTAGGCGAATTTCCACATTAGAACCGCATATATAGAGTCATAAGCTCATAGATGTTTTCGCACAACACCACAGTTCAAGTGAATTTTCGGGCAAAGAAACGACATGAGCTAAGCCAGAATGGACTAGACCTTCCCGATTCATTCAATTTTACCTAAGGATAATTCCACCCAACCTGTTCTGGATATGGTTCAACAAATGATTCAGGATTAGTACCAAACAAATCTAATTAATCCAGTCAGCATACTGTCATCGTAAAACAACGGAACATCAGCAGTTACATCATCACCTTCTCCGGTTATCAGTATCACATTAACGATCATGACGATTGATTCGCCGATTTTTGGTTTATTACGCTCATTTTCCGAGTCCCCACCAACATGGAACCAAAAATTGCTATTTTCGGGGAAATTTAATCTGAGGCATGGTGAGGCTAAATCGACAAAATCATCAACCACTATCAAGTGAAAACTGCATATCATATTCAATGTTCGCGAATGCTGTAGCGTCAAGTTTTTTCCTACAACATGCCCGTGTGTAAAGTTCGTGAGTGCTAGTTCGATTCATAAACCTCAACACACACATGATTGGTGCTAGTTAATACTGCTACAGTCCAATTGTTCGAATTGTTGTAGTCCAGTTATCCTCATCAATGCTACAGTCCAGTTTTCATCACAACTGTTATAGTCCAGTTTTGCGGTACCATCTACAGTCCAATTCCAGTATAACTGTAGCAGTTCAGTTTTGATTCAACTGGTGTAATCGAATCTGGCATAAAATCTAGTGGCTAAGTAGAGCCAAGACAAGACACCAAACTAAATGCACTAGACACATCAGCTGCTGCTGAGCCAGGATGATTGAGCCATCTTCTTCAACATGACATCGTCGTGAAGCTACCCCTTATTCATAATAGTATAAGCACTCTAAGCATGACTTCGTATCTCACACGATGACATTTTTAATATGGTGTGTATACAATTTAAATATTTTCGCATACTTTTATCTAATTATGCATACTTTTGTTTGGTGAGACATCCACAATATGGCGAGCATTTTTTCGCATGCCAAGCATGTGGAGATGCAAGCATTTCAATTCTGCGCGCATCTGGAATAGTAGGATTGGTGCCCTGCGCGGATTCCAGATAGCAGACACATCCAACTTCATTCCATGCGCGATAAAGATGCAGCAAGGTTGTGCACCCTTGTGAGAGCATTGAGCATCATGACCATCACTATCTTCTGGGGGCGAGTTGCATATCACTTCAACGTGGATGACCATCACTTGGGGGAGAGATATGTAACACCTCATGTTCTAAAGTAATTCTTTTGGGGCCAGTTGCGTAAAACTCCACATGCTTGGGGGCGAGTTATGTAGCACCTAAATGCGATATAAAATTCATCTACTGGAAATAAAAACAAAGGGTAACCCGAACTTCTTAATCCTCCAACGAGTTACAGGATTAAGAGGGGGCGAGCATACACCCTAATATTTTGATAAAATTATCGCAAACAAAACGTTAATAATTGCTACAGTCCAGTTGATCGAACTGCTATAGTCAAGTTCCTAAGCAACTGCTGCACTCAGTTGGACACAACTGATGCAGTCCAGTTTTGCTCGTAAGTACTACAGTCAGTTGATCGAACTTCTGTAGTCCAGTTCCTAAGCAACTGCTGCACATAGTTGGACGTAACTGATGCAGTTCAGTTTTGCTCGTAAGTACTACAGTCAGTTGATCGAACTGCTGTAGTCCAGTTCCTAAGTAACTGCTTAGATATACTACTATGTTCCCCATATTTATACACCCTGCAACTATAAAACTGTCGGATATTTACACCCAGCCAAGCCAAGACAGCTATATTCGTATCTCCAGCTGATCGAAGTTGTTGCAGTCCAGATTTTCTCGTTGCTGCTGCAGTCTAGCTTATCAAAGTTGTTGCAGTCCAGCTCTGTTCATAGCTCCTGCAGTCCAGTTGATCGAAGCTGCTGCAGTCCAGTATAGCTTATCGCTCAGATAGTCTAGCTGATCGCAGCTGCTGCAGTGCATCTTTTCCCGTCACTCTTGCAGACCAGCTGATCGAAGCTGCTGTGGTTAATCTTTGCTTGTAGATCCTACATATCAGTCAATCGCAGCTACTGCAGGCTAGTTTTTCTCAAAGCTATTGCAACCCAGTTTTGCTCATTAGTATTGCAGGACAGTTTGTATGGTTGTCCCAGTCCAGTTTACCGCAATCGTTGCATTCCAGATCCACATCAAATGTTGCGGTCTAGTTTTACATCGCTATTATCCTTATTCATATAACTATTAGCAACATAGGAAGATCGTTGTCAAAATCAATAGTAAATCCAAGGCCGCTAGAAGGTCCAGCAGAGCGCAAATATTTTACCATCCTAATGATTGAAGGGTATCACTAGTGGATGCCTCCTTTTCGTTCATAATCACCGCATCACATCCTGTAGCTGACAGAAGTTTAGTACCAACGGCTACTACTACCCAGTTTGATCGGAAACTACTAATGGTCTGCAAATTCAAGTTTCACTTACAACAATAGCCAATACAGATTCCATCTGATTAACTTCAAATATAACTCGTCTTTTCCAATAACTATTACCATTCTAGTGCTACACAAGTGCTACAATTCAGTTTCGCATCAACCGCTACATCCCACTTTCAAAAATTATTTCTGCATCTGCAATCCAGTTTATGTCTATAACAATTGGTCGTTCTTACCTGCTTCCCATCGATTTTCCACCCATAATAACCTCACTTGGGGGCATCTTGATTATGATTTCCGCAAACAGAAAGGGGAGGTTAACATTCACTTCAACAACAAAAATCCACACTTGGGGGCGAATTTTATCATTGTCTGTCAACAAAATGGAAAGTCAACTTCTTAACCCCCACAACAAGTTGGAGGTTAAAATGGGGCGATGTTTGTACCATGATAAAATTGCCACATATTGGGCCAAAATATTACCTGGACCACCATATAGATGTCATCCAAGCCTGCCATCCATCCAGCCGAATCATCTCACCAGCCTTTCCAGTGTTACATGAAGTTAACCGTCGGTCAATGGTCAAAGTCAACCGTCAGTCAATGGTCAAAGTCAATCGTCAGTCAATTGTCAAAGTCGACCGACGGTCAACTATCGAAGCCCAAGTTCTAAGCCACACTGCCATGCAGTTTTCCACCCATGTTGCCGATGGTGCTGTCATGCAATTTTCCACCCATGTTTCCGATGGTGCTGCCAACTAGTTCCCAGCTAGCGGTGATGTCAACCAGTTTCCAGTCATGTTGCCAGCGATGATGCCAACCAGTTCCCAGCGGTGCTGCCAAACAGTTTCCAACCGTGTTTCCAGCAGTGCTGTAAACAAGCATCCAGTCTAGTTGCCAGTCATGTTGTCAACCATCCCTGTCTCCAGTCAAGGCAGTCTGTCAGTCAAAGATCGATAGTCGCAGTTAATAGCGAAAGTTAACCTTTCCAGTCAAAGTCAAGATCGTTGGTCAAACCCGCAGGCCCATGCCAGTTTGTCCCATTCCCCCGATCCAGTGCCAAATACCTAGAAGAAGATTCTGAAAGTTTCTAGATGACTTGCTGACCAAGTTACTTGCAAAGGAAGTTTATTTCGAGATTAATGTTTAACTCATGTATTCAACAATATAAATAGGGGGGATTATAACCCTAAAATGGGACACGCCATGATACATAAAAAACACACCAGCAAACCCTAAAAGGGATCATAAATCATTGTAACCCGAAGATCAATAAAATATCTCTCCCTACGGGGATTCGTCCGTGGATGTAGGCAAACCATACCGAACCACGCTAAATTCGTGTCTATCATCTTTGTGTATGTTTTGTGTAAAACCTTAGATCTGATCATCACCCAAAATCATCGTGTTTAGTGCCCGAAATTATTTCTGGGTACAAACATATCACCGTTGTTCTTGACCCTCATTCTGTTATGCCTCCCAGAAATAAAGATTTTTGTTAAAGGGAGAGCAAAAAGGGATTCGAGGAGAGCGAAAATTGTAGTTGCCTCATTAACTAGGACCTATCCAATACATCATTCCAACCCATACCAAATTAACCTACTTAATACATCCACTCAACAGAACGCGGATGACCAAAAAGAACAAAAATGATCTTCATCTAGATGTTTAAAGAGGTGATGGTGGCGGTGAAGAATTCGTTTTTTCTTTTATACATATTATTTATTTAGAGAAGAGCGTCGTGATATTTCTTAAGACCATAACTAAAATTATTTAACCGAAATGGCGATATTGTGATATGTTAATGGTGCTACTTTCCTTTCCCTAACTCTCGTCACTCTTCTATCTGAAATAATTAGTTGACGAATTGTGTCGATCATGTGTTGTATATTTTCAGTTATAAATGTACTCAGTTCTTATCAGCATAAGTCAAGATTGATTGATTGAATACAAAGAAGCGGGCTCCTAACTAGTGTAAACAAGAAGATCCGTTTTTTAGGGTTTCGTATTATTATTGATTACATGAGTGGTAAATGTTTTTGATTCAATTTTCATTTCCTTAAATCAGGAAAAACATCATTTTTTTGTGCTATATGAGCATACGGATGCTTAGAGAAACGATGGTGGTTATGGAGAATCTTTTCGTTTTTGTTCGTCGGTGGTGGTGGAATCGAACGGGTGGCCACTACGGGAAAAACAGTTATCTACAACTGTAACTTTACAACTCATATTTTTAAAGTTGTGAAAGGTGGCCTGTTTTACTACCTTTACCAAATAATATTTGTCAAAGTTAAAAAACGTCCAACTCTTAGGACAAACAGGACCAAAGAGTAGTGACGAGAATCAAAACCACAACATTTGTGTGCAAAGAGTAGTGACCACCTTTAGACTTTAACAACTCATAACATAAAGATAGTGAATTACTATATAACAACATTCATAAGAGTTGTTGAAGTTAAAAAAAAATATTGGTTCGACAAAAGCTGTTGGAGAGATTCGAACACAAGCCTACTACGCATTAGTACAATTCATCAACCATCCTTCCGGATTCACAATGTTGGTAGTTTTGTGTTTTTGTTTTGTCATTTATAATCACAACCTCTATAAGAGTTGTAAAAATAAAAATTTATTTGAAAAAAAAAATGAGGCTAAGGTGAGTTGAACCTGAGCCTCTTCCTTCCAAGTCTGGGATTCCAACCATCCTTCCATATTTACATGTTTGATTATATTTTACATCTACTTTTATAAAAAAAGTGATAAGAAAAAAAAAATGTTAAGGAACAAAAAATTAATGGACGGTTATCATGTAATTTGGATGGTTATGATGGGAGATTGAAAAGATAAGAAGAAAAAGATAAATAAACCTTCTACAACCCCTTTAAGAGTCGTCGTAGAGGTATAAACACTTCTGCTAAATTTTTCTCACTTCTGCAAAAAAATTCTCACTTCTAGTAATCTTTGAACCTGTGATTTTCAATTCTGATATATTCCGTCTCCAGTTCATCCGAAAGACAAACTCATGTCTAACTCAAGTAATCTTTGAACCTGTGATGTTCAATTATGATATATTCCGTCTCCAGTTCATCCGAAAGAGAAACTCAGGTCTAACTCTAGTAATATTTGAACCTGTGATATTCAATTCTGATATATTCCGTCACGAGTTCAGGGTATGCATACAATATGCCAGAATAGGGTTTGTTTAAGGTTTTAGAGAATATTCCAAAGGAATCTTACCTATAAATGGTTGGATTCATCATTATTACCAAGTTTCCGGCTTATGGTAGTCCACTCCCAGCGAGGTTTCAATTTCGAAGCCATTGTTTGCATACAATATGCCATAATAGGGTTTGTTTAAGGTTTCAGAGAATATTCCAAAGGAATCTTACCTATAAATGGTTGGATTCATCATTCTTACCAAGTTTCCAACTTATAGTAGTCCACTCCCAGCGAGGTTTCGATTTCGAAGCCAATGTATGCATACAATATGCCATAATAGGGTTTGTTTAAGGTTTCGGGGAATATTCCAAAGGAAATTTACCTGTAAATGGATGGATTCATCATTCTTACCAAGTTTCCGACTTATAGTAGTCCACTCCCAGCGAGGTTTCAATTTCGGAGCCAGTGTTTGCATACAATATGCCAGAATAGGGTTTGTTTAAGGTTTCAGAGAATATTCCAAAGGAATCTTACCTATAAATGGTTGGATTCATCATTCTTACCAAGTTTCCGACTTATAGTAGTCCACTCCCAGCGAGGTTTCGATTTCGGAGCCAATGTATGCATACAATATGCCATAATAGGGTTAGTTTAAGGTTTCAGGGAATATTCCAAAGGAATCTTACCTGTAAATGGATGGATTCATCATTCTTACCAAGTTTCCGACTTATAGTAGTCCACTACCAGCGAGGTTTCAATTTCGGAGCCAGTGTTTGCATACAATATGCCAGAATAGGGTTTGTTTAAGGTTTCAGAGAATATTCTTACCTATAAATGGTTGGATTCATCATTCTTACCAAGTTTCCGACTTATAGTAGTCCACTCCCAGCCAGGTTTCGATCTCGGAGCCAATGTATGCATACAATATGCCAGAATAGGGTTTGTTTAAGGTTTCGGGGAATATTCCAAAGGAATCTTACCTGTAAATGGATGGATTCATCATTCTTACCAAGTTTCCGACTTATAGTAGTCCACTCCCGGCGAGGTTTCAATTTCGGAGCCAGTGTTTGCATACAATATGCCAGAATAGGGTTTGTTTAAGGTTTCAGAGAATATTCTTACCTATAAATAGTTGGATTCATCATTCTTACCAAGTTTCCGACTTATAGTAGTCCACTCCCAGCCAGGTTTCGATTTCGGAGCCAATGTATGCATAAAATATGCTAGAATAGGGTTTGTTTAAGGTTTCGGGGAATATTCCAAAGGAATCTTACCTGTAAATGGATGGATTCATCATTCTTACCAAGTTTCCGACTTATAGTAGTCCACTCCCAGCGAGGTTTCAATTTCGGAGCCAGTGTTTGCATACAATATGCCAGAATAGGGTTTGTTTAAGGTTTCGGGGAATATTCCAAAGGAATCTTACTTGTAAATGGATGGATTCATCATTCTTACCAAGTTTCCGACTTATAGTAGTCCACTCCCAGCGAGGTTTCGATCTCGGAGCCAGTGTATGCATACAATATGCCAGAATAGGGTTTGTTTAAGGTTTCGGGGAATATTCCAAAGGAATCTTACTTTTAAATGGATGGATTCATCATTTTTACCAAGTTTCCGACGTATAATAGTCCACTCCTGGTCAGGTTTCGATCTCGGAGCCAAGGTATGCATACAATAGGCCAGAATATGGTTTGTTTAAGGTTTCGTGGAATGTTCCAAAGGAATCTTACCTGTAAATGGATGGATTCATCATTCTTACCAAGTTTCCCACTTATAGTAGTCCACTCCCAGCTAGGTTTCGATCTCGGAGCCAGTGTATGCATACAATATGCCAGAATAGGGTTTGTTTAAGGTTTCGGGGAATGTTCTGAAGGAATCTTACTTTTAGATTGATGGATTCATCATTTTTACCAAGTTTCCGACGTATAATAGTCCACTCCTGGCCAGGTTTCGATCTCGGAGCCAAGGTATGCATACAATAGGCCAGAATATGGTTTGTTTAAGGTTTCAGGGAATGTTCCAAAGGAATCTTACCTATGAATGGTTGTATTCATCTTTCTTACGAAGTTCCCGACTTATAGTAGTCAACTCGGACCACATTTGAAGTCTTAACCCTCCCGGACCTTCTTGGTTCATAGTATTTATGCCGTTATACCACATTTGAAGTTTGAATCGAAATTGAGATTCATATTTATCGATTTCTATAATGTATGATGCTAACCTGAGTTTACCAGTGTGAACTCATCTGTAACTCTAGTAATCTTTGAACTATGATGTTCAATTCTGATATATTTCATCTCATGTTCATCCGAAAGAGAAACTCAGGGCTAACTCTAGTAATCTTTGAACCTATGATGTTCAATTCTGATATATTTCATCTGAAAGAGAAACTCAGGTATAACTCTAGTAATCTTTGAACCTATGATGTTAAATTCTAATATATTTCATCTGCAGTTCATCCGAAAGACAAACTCAGATCTAACTCTAGTAATCTTTGAACCTGTGATGTTCAATTCTGATATATTTCATCTCCAGTTCATCCGAAAGAGAAACTCAGGCCTAACTCTAGTAATCTTTGAACCTGAGTTTACCAGTGTGAACTAAAGCTATTTCTTGACCTGTATGACTTGTCAAAATTACTTCATAACCTATGCGACTAGTCGAAATTCAAACCGGAAGCACAAAAACACAAAGAGAAAGCACAAAGAAACACACCAATTATCGATTTCATTTTCATTTTCTCGATTCATTCTTATACATTTTCTAGATTTTTTTATATTAGAATGTCGATAACAATGTCCCGAATTTATTAAAAAAAATTGGATTTTTTTCATGTCGAAGATTGATAATTAAACCGAAAACATGAGTTCGTATTAACACACATATTTCACAATCCGTATGCGCATCTCAAATACGATCTCAACCGTCAAGATCTTTTCTTGATCCGCATGAGGGGATAAAAAAAATATGGTCCGTCCATTCTTGATTGTATCACTCTCCACCACTCGAACTCTAATTCTTATCTATTTTCTCTTGCTTTCTTCCTCTCCGTCTCTCTTTTCTTTCTCATCTTGTGCCTCCGACTCTCCCTCTCTTGTTTTTTCTTCTGTAGATCTAATATGTTGTTGATATTTACTTCTTTTGTATGGATCTATAGAGTTCTAATGATTATTCATAAAAGAGACGGAGAGATTAAGAAATCAGGGTTTTAGTAGATTGATGAACAATTAGGGTTCCAAAAATCAGAATTTCTCTGACAAAACTCAGGTGAAGGTTATGCTTCATCAAATCAGAATCAAGGGTTAATCAGGTTCTGTAGGAGGTGTTCTTGCAGGTTGCAAGCTTCAATTTTGGAATCTGTTGAAAAAATTTGTTGGAGATGAACAAAAGAGAATGGTTCATATTTAGGGTTTTCTATTAAATCCGAGAAGAAATTGATCTTAGGAGAGGCATGGTGATTATCAGGGGTTTGAGATTAGAGTGGTGATAATCACGAAAACACAAGGTTATGGATTTCTCTATGGTTCAAATTATGAGAGTGATGGCTCAGAGAGCAAGACGAAGATGCAAGAGATGTAAATAAGATGGAGAGATGCAGAAAATGGAGAATTTAAAAGATAGGTTTGCTGCTGATGGAGATGTTCTCTCAGATTTGTATCTGGTAAATGATTTTCCTTACTTATGTATTACTAATTTTTCCGTTTCCTTTTCTTCAAATCTTCATTTGGTTTGCAATCTTAGGTACTAATCATAACTTTTGCTTATTTCGATCAGGAATTGTCTACTTAGTGTTGGGCCCGATTTTAATAGATGGTTAGGTTTTCCACTTTACCCCATTCACCATCCCAATAATACTTAGAGGGTCTGTTAGATCAAGATATAAATGGAGATGATTAAAGTGGTGCCATGTTGAGATACTCCCTGGTGAGTGCACAAACCATCAATTTGCAGGACATTGGGTTTGGTTTTGTTTTCAATCTGTATATTCTATTAGTACTAATTGGTCGTTTCTTTTGTTGATCTTTTCTTTTGTTGAACATGTTCACTGGATATATTTTTCTCGTGGGCGGTTTCTATCAACCTTGGAAAGACATGGGAGAAGCTTATGATGGATGCTAGAGTTGTTTTTGCTATTGAGAACCCACAAGACATTATTGTTCAATCTGCAAGACCATATGGACAGAGGGATGTGTTGAAATTCGCTCATTACATTGGTGCTCAGCCATTATCAAGAAGACACACCCCTAGTATATTTTGCATCCCATCAAAGAGGTTTCTCTTGGTAACATCCCAACAATTTCTTTCTGTGACACGGACTCACCAATGCCATATGTTATATAACGTTGAACTTCCTTATCGTTGACAGTTGGCACCACTCCTGCGGATTGGGAACGTTGTGAACTGGTTCACGTGGCTTAAACTCCGGTTTGGATTGTGCATCACTCTTTTGGTTCTTGAGACGCATCAAAGTCACGGGCTCGCACACTGCAGATGTCATATAGATCCATGTGAACCTGCACATAAACAAAATAAAGATCTTCTTCCGTAGATAGCATGTTTTTAGAGATTATCCTTTGGAGTTTCCCATTTGAGACATCACCGTACTGCAAGCTTAATTAAACTTGGCTCTTCTTAGCATCGCGTTATTATTACTATCGTCGTCATCAGTTTTTAGCATCATCGTCATTGTTGGACTTTGGAGTCATCGTTGGTCTTTGTACCATTATCGCGGGGCTTTGCACCTGCGCTTGTTTTTTCCAATTTGTTAGACATATTCAAATATCTTTCTTTTGTTTTTGATAGTTGCTACACCTGCATATTTCTCTAGGTAATTAATGTTTGATTGACTGACTCCATCCAATTCTTGTCCTTACTATTCATCCATGAGTAATTAATGGTTTACTTTACCAAGTAATTAATGTTTGTTATTTGCAGGTGGATCTATTTTTCTACAGGGAGCCTTACTTTACCAAGGATCAGTAAGCTGATGACAGTGGTGCTCCAGTGGACAAATATGGTGGTGGTATGATTGCTAATGACAATTGGGGTGCTGATACCCAATGTGCCAGTGATGATGTTGCTGCTCCAGCCCTTGCTGGTGGTGCAGAGTGGGCTACTGATGCAGGTAATATATCTCAACATCCATTCTTTACATATTATTTTCAGGTTTTTGTCAGTCACTAGTATTATAGTGATAATGCTGGATTCTTACTTCTATCTGTTTACCATTCACAGGAGTTCCCGTGGAAGGAGGAGAGGTAGGTTGGGAGCCAGCAGCTGCACCAGTTGAACCCGCCGTCATGCCGTCATGCCTGCAGCTGGTGGCTGGGATTTATAGATCTTATATTTTTGCCGCCTCTTTTCTCATTTAGTCGGGGGGCTATATCAAACCCTTTTATTCACTTTTGAGCTAGTTTTGTTTCAATTAGTATGTAGTTAAAAGATGTTTGGGGTTTTTCTTATCTCGATATTTCACGCCTCTATTATTCTCATAGCAGAATGAATCTTTTCACTAATGAATTGTAGCTAATGAACCGTTAGGAGGATTATTCGAATTGAAGCCTTTTGTTGTCGTTTTATTTTCTCTTCATTTTTACGTCTCTGATATGCTAATTCTTCCTACAAACTTTTCCGTGGCTTGTAGTCTTGGGTATATGTTGTTTATTTCGTATGAGGTGTTGTATTGGGTTATTGATGATATTGGTGTTAGTTGTATAGGTTTGATATATGAATTGTTAATGGGTTTGTGATTGATTGTCAGGTATTTACATTATCAACCTTGGAAAGACATGGGAGAAGCTTATGATGGCTGCTAGAGTTATTGTTTCTATTGAGAATTCGCTCACTACATTGGTGCTCAACCATTAGCAGGAATACACACCCATGGTACATTTACCAATCAAATGCAGAAGTCCTTCACCGCTTATGTTAAAACATTTTTCTTACTATGATGACTTTTTTATTATTATTTCTCTTCATTTGATCATATTCTTTTTTAGTTCGGTTCATTTCTGTTTATGTATCCTGTAACATGTTCAATTCTCTGAGTAGGCATACAAAGGAGGTGGCCAGACACGCTTGTCAAATATTGGTGATTTGTGGTGTTAGAATGGAAATGATAACTGGTGAAGCTGCAATCTGGTAGTGATGCTGAGAAGAATGGTGCTTGCTATGGTGAATGAATGGAGTTCAGTTAGGTGATGCTGAAGTGTATAGAGATGGATTGTTTGCGTTGGTTCAAGAATGGCTAGATGTATATTAGGACAGGTTTCAATTACAGGTACTGAGATTATATGGCAGCAAGGTGCAATGGCTGTGCTGCAGAGAATGGTTAGGTGATGAAGGATATGCTGTGATGCAGGTGGAGTTTGATGTTGCTGCTTGTGAGGATGGTACTGCACATATTAGAGTTGGAAATATGATCTATTTTTCAAATACATGTTTTTTTTTTTTTTTGTGAAGCATAAATAAATACATGGTTATTAAAGTATTACAGATTTAATTTTGTATTTAAATTCTCAAAATTTATTTTTTTTCCAAATCCAATATGTACCACAACTCATAATTAGAGTTGTTTGAAGTGACATACAACTCTTCCCATAGTTATCAAAGAAAAGACATACAACTCTTCCCACAGTTGTCAAAGAAATAAAAATACAACTTGAATCATTGTTGTCAAAGAAATTTCTACAACCTCAACAAGTGTAGTATAAGAGTTATTTTCACAACCCAGGTATGAGTTGTGTTAGGCATTAAGATCAAATTTCGAAATACTTTGAAAACTGACAAAAGCATTGTACAAAATTAATCGACAACTATGTTTACGACTCTAACTGAAGAGTTGTATAGATTTGAGGATTTTCTACAACCCCCCCCCCCTTGTGCAACCTATCGATAAACGTCGTCGTAGACCTATGACAACTCTTTTCGGGAGTAGTTGATCAATGTTTTTCCCGTAGTGGGCAGAGTTGTTTGGGATGGGTGCGACAGTGGGTTAGTGCGTACTTGGTAGGGTAATTTGGTCCGAGTTGAAATATATATTAAATAGGTCCTAGTTAATGAGTCAACTACAATTTTCGCACTTTTTACTCTCCCTCTAACAAAAATCGAAATGAACTGACTGAAAAAAAACCAATTTAACTTTGAAAGACGATAAAAAGAAACTCCAAATTTCCCACTATATTGAAAAAGCAAATGGTCAGCACTCCAAATTTCCCACTACCTCTAAAATACAAAAATGTATAAATATGGAAGACGTGGTGGTGGGACCTTCTCCCGATCTTTCTTGAACCACTTTTTAACCATTCCCCCTCTTAGGCCTATTCCTATGCACATATCAAAACAAAATTGTTTGGCATATCAGGTGGCATGGCAAACCAATTGCGTCATTATGGGAAAACCAATAAGCGATAAACTTTCTAGCGAGCGATATTATGAATAACGCTGGAAATATTATGATTATCGCTGGCACTATACATTAAATTGAGCGATTTAAAAAGTATCGCTGACGATATTAATATTATCGACCACTAGATATTTTGCAACGATTATTTCCCCTACTAGTTCCTATATATACGCCCTCGTATTTCTCCAAGGTACTCACACCTACTTCAACTTATATTTCATTAATTTATCTATCCCTATTCTCATTTTAAATTTCATGATCATTAATGGCGAGATCCAATGAAGAGAGGAATGTTATTATGAATCGGTTTAGCTTACAACAAGAAATGCATTGAAGGAGGTTGCAAGAACTTAATGATGAGGAAGTTGAAGATAATAAACTAATCGACACTTTGATGCTTGTATATACGGGCCAAATAACTAGAGTTCCAGAGCCACAAGAAGTATTCTCAAGAAGGTATACATATCGGGGGAGGGAATTATACCATCAGAAGATGATAAACTATTATTTTCTTCCCAATGTGGTCCCTGATCAAAATTTTCAAGGTCGATTTCGTATGCCTCGCCATATGGTGATAAAGATTATTGAAGAGCTTTGTCGAATAAAACCTCAATTTAATTATCAGTTTGATGCACTCAATATTAGAGGTCATAATCCTGAACAAAAAGTTACTTCGGCTTTAAGGATTCTAGGTTATGGAACTCTAGCGGATGCGAACTATGAGTACCTTCGTATGTAATGCATAACGGAAGCGTGGATAAATAATTTGATAGTAAAAAGAATAATAGTTGAGAAATCTCAATATTGATTGATAATAATGTTTAATACATAAGACTTGTCTCATATTTAAATAACTCTAAGACTCAAACTTGGAAAATAAGAAATCCCTAAAATAAATAAGGTTCTAGAATTAAATAACTTTTAAATATAAGTAATTCTAAAAATAAGAAATACTACTCTAAATTAATTAGGCTCTAATAATAATAATAATAATATGAACCCTAAATCTAACGGTTGTCTTACATCAGGCCGACCATCTTGAAAAGAATTCGTCTCGAATTAGCAAAGTACCGAAGAACATGTGCTACATTAGGCCCACCATATTGAAAAGAAATCGTCTTCGAGTTCACCAAATATTGTAAACGACCCGCCAAACAAATAATATACTTTGAGTAAGTTGATGATCGTGGACTAGAACACCATAAAATTGATTGTTGAACACAAAAGTTGATGTCGACGTTGGCAACACTTGGAGTAGTAATTATCTTGGAGTAGTAATTATCTGGCAATACTTTTGACTAACGAAAATATGTTCGCATAGCCTTTGATTTTCAAGAACAATGGCATTAGGCGACTTACAAGATTATGGTTTCTCCGGTGTTGATATTGGAGAAACTTCTTCATCACTATTGGGGTGAATAACTTGTTTTTGTTCAACTTCGTCATCATTATCTTGCTCTCCTTGATGTTGAACAATATGACCATTCAGATTGGATTCACCGTTACGATTAAGAACAAGAGCAGCCAAATTGGTTGAAATTAATTGAAGTTGACGTTGAGTCTCGAGTTGAAATTCCGTAAAATGACGTCGGGTATCGAGTTGAGCATCCGTAAGTTTCTGTTGGGACTCAGCAATAGCACGTACAAGATGTTCAAGACTAGCACGATTGTCTTTTCCACCGTCTTTCTCGTTGCCATTCATGATTAAATTAATTGATTAAAACCGGACGTGATATAAAAACACGTAAAGAATCGAGTCGCACGAATAGAGTAGTTTGGGACAGAACCGGAAGGTAAAGAAAAGAATTAATGGGTGGTGGTTTGGTTTAACATGTTTCGGGATGTGGAGAGAAAGTGGGTTTGATTGTTGACTGTTTTGAAGTGAAAGGAAAAGAGAAGATACGTGGAGAAGAAATTGGGTAGAAAAAGAATTGGATAGGAAAAGATATTGAATGGATATGATTAACTAAGGATTGAGAGGAACAGTAGTAAGAGGTGGTGATGGAATGGACGTGGTATAGAAAGTAGACATAAAGGGTAAAAGACAGAAACGGTCCTCTTATTCTTTTTAGAAGAAGAGATGCGGAGATCTCGATAAGTAAAGGTGACGAAAGGGTAAAAGAAGTTTAGATAAAAAGAATAAGAGGACCGTAAGCCGAAGCTCTAGATACCACTTAATGCAGAACGAAAGCGTGAATAAATAATTTTGGTAGTAAGGTAGAAGAATATTTGAGAAATCTCAATATTGGTTTTTAATTATAATGTTTATAATACAAAGGACTTGTCCCCTATTTATATAAAACTAACCCTCAAACTTGGAAAATAAGAAATCCCTAAAATAATTAACGTTTTAGAATTAAATAACTTTATTATTATATAATTTTTTAATGAGAGAAAATTACATACTTATGGTTGGCAACCTAGCGACAAGCTGGGACCCAACACCTTTTTGAATAGAGATACCTAATCTATGGAAAATAAAGCTACCAACACCACTACTAGCGTCATTATTAACTAAGCAGTTCTTCAGACGCTTAAAAAAACATAAAGTATCCTCACCTAGTTCTCCTAAGGTAGAGAAAGCTAAAACACCCAGACCATAACCAAGTGAAACACACTTATCCAAATACTTAGTGTGTTTTCGAGAAACAACATTAGAAATGGCTTTGCCAGGAGCAAAAGAGCGAATGCCATCACCTGCGAATGGAGAAACCCCTGTAACATCCATGCAAACATCCTTACCATTTTCCTAGTTAAGAACGAGGATATCAGCTGGTCTTAGATCTTTGCCGTCATCCGTCTGAAGCCCAAGAGAAACTTCCTTGTGCGCAGGTACATTAGCTTTGTAGCAAATGTCAAAGAACTATATCACGCACAAAGTCATGTCTGAACTTATACCCAACATCTTTAGCACAGTGGAGTGCATGATCTCCATAAATATCCATATGCTTGTTACAGCTAGAGCATGACCCATTCTCAACAAACAAAGGGATACCCAATCGGTAGAAAAGGACAGCTCTAAACTTCCTCGGCCCAAGGCATTGGTTAAGCCCGCTGATAGGAATCGCCAATAAATAATCTTGAGCATGCTTAACTTGGTTAGACTGCCATAAAATGGAATCTCTAGCAGACATAGAAAACTGGTCTGGGATCTTCTTCTTAATTGCATCAAAGTAAGTAACTTCCAAGGAATGCATGGAGGAGGGGGCAGTATCATCAACGCAATAAGAAGAAGGCAATCCACATACCTGAATAAAATTCTGCAGAGCCAACCGATAAACATTACCTTTGTTGGTATGGAAAAGGTCACCAAGGATCGCCTTTTGCACAGAAGCCGTCTGACATTGAGATGCGATATAACAGTAGGCTCGGGTGTCTGTCATGGTGTATATGCCGAAGCCACCATCCTTGATAGGCAAAGTAGATAATCTCTGCTGTAAAGGCCCAAATCCAGGGCCATCACCGGTGATAAGGAGCCTCAAATACTTGAACAAATGCTCGTCAAAGATCTCAGTAGCTTGATGAAGGGCAGCAGGATTGGTAGTACGTAATGCAAAATATAATCTAGAAACACCCGTACAATTACGAAGTAATAGCATCTCACTTTGGGGGTCCTTGAGCTTTTTGATGGCAGTCATAAGTTGAAGAGTCTTGTCCACTCGACTCAGCATCATATCACTAATAAAGTTCAATTCCAAACTCACAGGACCTCCCAAAAGTTTAACACCATTAGACGGTCTACCAATCTCAGGAGGGAAAACACCATCATCCACACTTCTGGGATCGACGGAAGGCCAAAATACTTCTTTTTTCTTAACATTGAGATGCAAACCTCTACCTGGGCCTTCATTTTCAATAATACGCAGAGCTTTGGACACTTCAAGCGTATCACCAATGATTGTACCATCATCAAGGTACCAAGCATGTAAATCGAGTTTACAGCTAGAAGCAACATTCTTCACAAGAGGGTGAAGAGTCAAGGAAAACAATAAGAGACCGAGAGGATCACCTTGCTGTACTCCAAGAGCAGACGACAAAATATATTGGTCGTAATACAATTTCGCAGGCCGCATATAACAGAATTCTACCCATCGAGAAATACCTGGACAATGAAGACGAACCTCCTTGATGAGTTGAGACCTGCTCACCATGTTGAACGCATTAGAGAAGTCAATAAGCAGCATTGACATCTTGTCTGAGTGTCCTTTCAGCTCAAGGAGACTATTCACAGCGTGTAAAATACTTTCACCTCCAACAGAAACACCAACTCCAAATTGGTAATCCCCTAAGTAAGAAGCCAAATCCTTCCCAACAACAAAGGCAGCCACCTTGGAAACCAATCTACGCCAAACCGTGCCAACTGCAATAGGACGAAGACCACCTCCAGGCTTGAGTAACGGAGTTAAAGGCGCGCTAGCAACAAACTCTCCCAACTCCGCAGGGCATTTCCCAGCCAACCAAAGGTTGACAACCCCCGTGATCGAAGCAAGTAAGATGTCAGCGATAGCAGCAGCAGGTCCACTCATCGCATCGACTAAGTGCTGAGCCCTCAACCCGTCTCGACCGCAAGATGTACCCTTGGGAAAACTCTTAATAGCCCCCAATATTGCTCTGCAATCAACAACGATTGAGTCCGCAGTAGTCTCTTCGCAAGGAACAGCTGGAGGAGGCGATACCGGATGTTTATCTTGTAATTCCAAGTAGGTCTGTTTATTGCAAGCCGCCACACCTCCTGAAGAAATTACACGGATGGCAGCTCCAAAATGACCACAACTTATCTTTCGACGACAGGCCGTTAAATCGGCAGACTCCAGCTTCTTCACATCACTCTGTCTAGGCCGGACTGGAGTCTGTAATAACTTGTCCACCAAAGTGCGGCACCCATCAGGCTCCCTCCAAACAAATAACTTTTAAAAATAAGTAATTCTAAAAATATGAAATACTACTCTAAATTAATTAAACTCTAGAAATAATAAGAAAAATACTAATCCTAAATCTAACGGATGTCCTACATCAGTATGGGTAAAACAACTTCATTCACTTACCTTTCATTGTTTTGTGAAATAATGATTAATCATTTTGGTCCAACATATTTACAACATTGACAAGGTAACTACATCAGCACAAGAAGATATGGACAACATTGACAGCAATATGGATGTTTACAGTCCAGTGATAGACGATTCAGGCGATCCTGCTGAAAACTCTTTAGACTGGCGTCAACATTATATTCGGTATTTTACAACTAGCGAACTCCCAGAAGATGAGCATATGGCTTCAAAAATGAAAACGAATGCATGGAGATATTCAATGATCGAGGGACAGTTATACCGCAAACCTGTAACTTTGGAACCATTTTTGTGATGCATATCAGCTGATGAAGGACCACGGATATTGGCGGAGGCTCATGAAGGAATATGTGGAAACCATTCTGGAGGGTGCAATCTCACGCACATGATACTTACCCATGGGTACTTCTGGCCATATATGCAGAAAGATACTAAAGAGTACCTGCATAATTGTGTGCCATGCCAAGAGTATGCTCCAATTCCTAAAAGGCCTGCCAATGAGTTGTATCCAGTTTTAAGTCCATGGACATTCGCTAAGTGGGGACTAGATATCGTCGGACCACTTCCCCATACTCCAGGAGGAGTGAAATTCGTATTGGCCGCTACTGATTATTTTACCAAATGGGTCGAGGCAATGGCATTGGTACATGTTACCAGATATGATGTAAAAAGGTTCATATGGGAGAACATCGTATGCAGATTAGGAATCCCACACGAGTTATTATCGGACAATGGAAAACAGTTCGACTCTGGAGTGATCAATTTTTTTTGAAGTATCTGAGTATTCGCCACAATTTATCATATCCTTATTATGCTCAGACCTACGGGCAGGTGGAAGCAACAAATCATGTTATTATGGACAATCTTAAGAAAAGGCTAGAGAAGATGAATGGAAAATGTACATAAGAGTTCCCAGGAGTCCTATGGTCTTACAGAACGACCTGAAAAAGATCCATTGGGTTCTCCCCATTCACACTGGCTTATGGAACAGAGTCAGTCATACTGAGGTACACCTGAGACTACCGAAACTCGTGCTATCGAATCTGGAAACAATGAAAGCGTACTTCCTTTAGATAAATAACTGATGGAAGAACAAAGAGAAAAGTCCTTGCAGTACTTGGTTCGATGTCAGCAGGCAATCAAGCTGAGTTACGACCGAAAAGTCAAAGAACGAGCATTTAAGCTATGGGAGTATGTCTTGAAGAAAATTAGAGAAGACACAATGGAACCAAACTGCAAAAAGATCGGAGCAAATTGGGAAGGTACATACATAGTAGATAGGCCCGCAGATCATGGCTCCTACTACCTAAGGAACCTCGATGGTACTCAAGATTCAAAACCATGGAAGCAATGTAAATCGTTCCACTTGAAGAAGTTTTATCATTAACTAGATTCGCATAAGAGTAGTTTTGTTCAAATCTTGTTATGCTGCACTCTTTTTCCTTTATGATGGTTTTATCTCACTGGATATTCCACGCAAAGGTTTTAGCGAGGAAGCTATTATCGGGCAGTGGGTACTTATTTTGTTATTCCTATTTAGATATTTAATTCAACATTACTTTAGTACTCCACACTCTCTCTGAATTGACCGTGTCTAATTTTGAGCTACTATGGAGAGTTCGAATTCGCATTCAACCTAAAATGACAAAGAATTACAGTTCGAGTCCGCTGTCAACAAAATCTCCAACACGTAGCAGATATGGTAAATGAACATTTCGATCAGTGTTACCCCATTCCAAACATACAAATGTTTTCTCCTACCTAGGCATGAGAAAATGTACACATCTCGACTCTGCGCATCTTGAATAGTAGGATTGGTCCCCTTTTAACCGCTTTTATTTTTCTTTTTTTCTTCTAATTTTAATTATATAAAAAAATAGAATTCAAGATAGCAGAAAAACACAAATTCTCATTACATGCATGAGCGAAATGTAGCAAGGAAGTGCACCCTTGTGCGAGCATTGAGCAGCATGACACAACTACATATTGGGGGTGAGTTACATATCACCTCAGTCACTTGGGGGCGAGATGTGTAACACTCCAGAACACACATACCTGTGGGAGCGTTATGCAACACCCTAAAATAATACAAAATTCAGTCACGACGGAATTAGGGAACCGAACTTCTTAACCCGTAACAAGTTATGGATTAAGAGGGGGAGATTTTTGTACCCTAATATTTTACACTAGGAATGTGCTTACTTGGGCTTAATATTCTCCTCTTATTAGCCAAGTATGGCTAACTAGGCCTCACAAGCACTATACATAGAAGTTCATGTGCAAAAATCCAAGTGAAGGCAAGGATGTGCCACATCATCATTATCACGTCAGAAGAAAGGGCCAATCAGATGGTGCCACATCAGTAGAAAGTAGATTCAGCAGTCCACTGTGCGGTGATGTCATCACACTATGAGGACGTCGGCATATTATGTTGAAGAAGAGAATATTCCATTACAGTTGTAACGCTGTTAGCACATTCCAAGAATATTCCGTTAAATGCTAGCACCGTAGGCATATCCCGATACCATCTAACACCATTAGCATATTCTTGACGTCGTTAGTGAGCAGCGAATCTGGTTCATTCAATCATAACGCCGTCATGACGCCGTTAGTTCCACTGTCTACAACTTCAACATGACATCATCGGCTTATGTCATAATGACGTTTATGACGCTAGTCATCTTCTAAAGTGACGACACATCGACGGGATTTTTCGGCGTCCCGCCATTTCCGTCTGGCCACAGTTGGTGTTGATCCTATGCTTCGCGTGTACCCAACTATCACACTCCTCGGATATTTCTTCCCCACAACGTTGTACATATGGATATTTATACCCACTTGAACTGGACTGATCCGACTCTGTTGGACCAATCCGAGCTACTGACTCGGTAGATTTATCAGCCCCCATTCAATTGGCTTGAGCATGTTTTCGCCCCACTTTGTGGGCTTAGCCAAGAACAATTAATTTTGGGTTGTGGCTACATGGAACCTTTTGTATGGATAATTCCATAATCATAGACGAAGGTTCTGGAAATATCTAGAAAGTTTGTTTGCCAAGTCGCATAGGGAATATTCTGGATTTTCTGGATGCCTTACAGGGCAAGTAAGCACAATGATGTTTATCTCGAAATTAGGGTTAAACCCTAAACTAAAATATATCTCTACACAACCTCCTGTGAAAAACTCTATCTAAGTTAAGCAGTGAAGGGTTTCTTGCAGGTTCCCCTCTCCCCTCAGACACTGTTCACGTGGATAGAATGGTTGCAGATCAATCAATAGTTTAATCATCACCAGATTCGTGTTTAAGGTAAAATTAATTTACGGATCAAACACAGACATGTAGTATGTTCTTATGATTCGTTATTTTAGATTGTAATTAATAAGTATTGGCACCAATCTCATCACTTGCTTTTGTTGAAGACTAGTCTCCCAAAATATGTAGTCAAATTTCATAATTTCTTAGATTGTGATTTATAGCAGAACATAATATCCGCTCAAGGGCAACAATTATGGGAATTAGGAAATACCATTAGGTCCTAGAAATAATATATTAGAGAGAGTTTGGTCCAGTTGACCTAGTCAATTGTCTCTTTGGTCCTATTTGGAAATATAAATTATAGTTTGGTCCTAGGGTGGATGATGTAATTGTCTTCCAAAAATTCTTAGATTCTGTGGATATAGAGTTATAATAAAAACAAATTTTAAATAATTACAAAGTTAAAAATTACATACTAGGCAAGCGAGCGACAAGCTGTGCCGCTAGCCCTTTTTGAATAGCAAAACCTATCCTATTAAAAATAAAATCTCGTGATCCAGGGGTCATTACATTGCTGCGCATGACTTTCTGGACCCTCTTGAGTAATTGTCATCTTTTTTTTTTTTTTTGAAACTGTAAGATTGAAATTAATTACGAAGAAGTGTTTACAAAGAATTGTCCACCTGCAACTGATGTCGAATGTTACTAGGTGGATCTATTAACCAGACACTACTTAATCTCTCAGTTCTAGCTAGCTTCGAAAGGATATCAGCTATCTTATTTTGTTCTTTAGGCACACAGTTACATTTCCAAGAAATATTATTATTAAAAGTATTTTTAATGTCTAAAATCAGGTTACGAATCCTCCAATAAATTGTGAAGTCCTCCTTGCTCATTGCCTCCACCACTAACTGATAGTCCATTTCAAACTGAATGTTGCGCAAATTCCTTTCTTTAGCCCATTCCACTGCTTCCCATAGCCCTCTACATTCATCATGTTCTGGACTCGTCACATGAGTTAGATAGATGTACTTGGATCCCTGCCATGTACCTGCAAAATCACGAGAAATTAGTCCTACACCTCATGTATTCATATCTTTCATATATGAACCATCTACATTAATTTTAAGACATCCTATATTAAGAGGAAGCCAGTGCAGATTGTATCTAGATTGTATATTGGGGTTTCTAATGGTTGGAATTGATCTGGCCACGAACTCAGCTAACTCCTTCTCACATCTTTTGATTAATCCATCTGTGGATATATTACAACCTTTGAAAACTTTATCGCATCTTGCATTCCAGAGACACCAAGCAACGGTTAAAATTCTGCAGAGACTGTCCTGTGTAATTTGATTAGCAATGAGCCTATCAAACCATTCACGCAACCAGTTGATCAGACTACTGACATTATCAGTCTGTAAACCAAGAGTTGCAAACCAATTTTTTTTTGAAGATGAACAATTTAGAATGCAGTGTGTAGAAGATTCTAAGACTTGTTCACAGAGAGGACATTTAACTCCTTCACCATGGAGAAAATGTAACATCTTGTCTCTTGTAGGTAGGATATCTTTTAGGCATTTCCATGCAAACTGGATGATACGGGGGAGGAGAGGAAGCTTCCATAACCTTTTAAAAATATTCTTCATTCTTTGATCCATCGGTGAATGATAATTTTTTTATTCACACATTTTCCTCTATGCAGACTTAACCGAAAACTTGCCAGATTTTTCAAGAGTCCAGATTAGTTTATCTTCTAGTTGATGGTGAATGGAAATATTTAGAATGAGCCGAGCTGTTGTAACTTCGAACAAAGAGAAGAGAAGTTCAGTGTTCCAACCTCCTGAATGAGGATCGAAAAACTGGTGAACATACGTGTAGTTCTACGTTTGGACTGCATGATTCTTCGAAATAGGTGGAGAAGGTAAATTCGGTATCCACTTATAATTCCATATCTTAATTTTCTTACCATTCCCCAGGTTCCAACAACTATATTTTTTTATGAATTGTAATTCTGAAGAAATACTTCTCCACGACCAAGTACTGTTGGCATTCTCTTGGATATTGAATACTTGTCCATCTTGAAAATATTTTTCCTTGAGAGATCTTGTGCAAATAGAATTTTCATCAGTACATAATTTCCATGATGATTTGGCTAGAAGAGCCCTATTGAAAACTTCTAGATCCCTGAAACCTAGACCCCCCTCTTCTTTGGACTTGTTAACGTTACTCCAAGAGATAAAATGCTTCCCTTTATTTGTATTCTTGTTACGCCAGAACTTTTGCTGTACGGAAATCATTTTTGTTATCGTGGTATCTAGCAGCTTGAAATTGAGCATGTGATGCACCGGAATGGCATTAGTAACGTTTCGAATCATAACTCCTCTCCCTGCTTCAGAAATATTGGTTATAGACCATCTAAATAAATGATAATCCATTTTATCCACAAGTGTTGCAAATGGAATTCTTTTATTTCTACCTACAAAAATTGGCAGACCAAGATATTTTTCTTGTGAAATATTCATTTCTCTTACTTGTAAGTTGCCACTAATAATTTGACATGTATTAGGGCTTGTATTCTTGTTGAAGAAGACTGCCGACTTGTTGAAGTTAATTAACTGACTAGAACATGCACTAAAATCTTCAATCACTTTAAGAAGTTTGTGAGTTTGAGTGAGACTAGCTTTGAAAAAAATAAGACAATCGTCGGCGAATAAAAGATGGTTTATTCTTGGAGCTGATCTTGAGATTTTCATACCTGTTATATGATTCTTGTTTTCCTGAAAATTTAGATTCCTGGAGAATGCTTCCATAGCGATTATAAAAAGGTAAGGAGATAGCGGATCTCCTTGCCTTATGCCTCTGGTTGGTGTGAATTTCCTAGAAGGAGATCCATTGATGTTGATTTCAATATCCGTGGTGCTGATACACTGCATGATAAGATGGCACAATTTCTCGCAGAAACCAAACTTTCTTAAGACATCCATTAGAAAGACACATTCTAGTCGATCGAAGGCCTTAGACATGCCCATATTGAGTGCTAGATGTTCTGTTCTACCACCTTTATTTTTCATAGCCTTAACTAATTCTTGCACCATGCATATATTTTCCGATATTAATCTACCAGGGACATATGCAGACTGCATAGGTGAGATGATGCTTGGCATGTGTTTTTTGAGACGAAGAGAAATGATCTTTGAGATTAACTTGTATATGGTGTTGCAAAGAGCAATAGGACGATAATCTTCTGTTTTATGTGCCGTAGAAGATTTTGGAATGAGGGACACTAGTATTATTGAGCTTTTTGAGCAGATATCCTGAATGAAAGAATGCCTGAACAGTTTTACAAACATCCCCTTTAACTACATTCCATTGAGTTTGGTAAAAGCCCGGTGGAAAACCGTCTGGGCCCGGTGAAGTCCATGGATCCATTGTCATTAAAGCTTGCTGAATTTCCATATCAGAAGGAATTGAAATTAACTTCGCATTCTCTTGTGTTGAAATGCAAACTAGAATATGACGTAGAAATTGTTGACTGTCTGTTGGATTAGAGGAAGTACTAATCTTCTTGAAGTGAGAGACTAAAAGTTCTTCTATGGAATCCCTGTCTTGACACCATGAACCATCTTGAGCTTGGAGAGCATCGATGTTGTTTCTTGTTCTTCTTTGATTTACTCTAATATGAAAATATTAGAGTTTCTGTCCATTTTATTATAGAATTTGTCTCTAGATTTCTAACGGTTTGAACTTGCTTGGATATCCTGAAGTTCATCAATTTCCTTTTCAATTCTTAATACTTCATTCGTGTTATTACCTTGGACATCAGCAGCCTGTAATTGAGTTAAATCTTGTTGAAGAGAAGTGATTCTCTGGTTGATATTTCCGAATGTAGATTTACTCTACTTAGAAAGTAAATGTCTAGTATTAGACAATTTATCATTGAAGAGGAACGCAGCTGAACCTATCATGTTAGTCTTCCATACATTGATAATTTCATTATTACAAGAATCATTTTGAAGCCAATGTTCGAAAAACTTCCAATTTCTACCTTTAATGCTAGTAGGATTATATAGGGACAACAAGATTGGAGTATGGTCTGATCCTTTTTGAGATAAGTGAACAAGTTTAGCATCAGGGTAAGTAATGGACCATTCACTATTAACCAACGCCCTATCTAACCTGGATTTTCTTTTACCTATTGCATGGCTATTACTAGTCCAGGTGTATGGATTTCCTATAAAGCCCATATCATGAAGATCAGATTTCCTTATTGATTCTAGAACTTCTGGTGTTGTGATATCATTATTGGAATTCTTTTCATTCTCTGTCATGATAATATTAAGATCACCTATCAGGACCCAAGGTATATTCACAGAAGTACTTAATCTTCTAATATACTCCCATTCACTAGGTTGTTTGTTTCTATAAGGAGTACCGTAAATACAGCTTAAAAACCATTCCCCCTTACTAGTGTCATGATTAACAATAGTATGGAACATGTTTGGAGAAGAGTTCATAATATCTAAAGAAAAAACATCCTTCCAAAGAAGGATTATCCCACCAGCTTACACTATATAAGGTGCATAACTTTTGTTTGGCAGTTTTAAGAAGTTGGTAAGATTAAGGATTCTCTCATCATTAATCTTAGTCTCCGACAAAAAAATGATGTCAGGGGAGTATAAAGTATTCAAGTGCATAAGATGATCCCTAGTTTCTTTGCCAAGGAAACCTTGACAATTCCAACTTAGAAGGTTCATTTTTACAAAAATTCCTAAGATATTATACTTGATACCTCAAGTTAATATTATAGTTTTCTACGGATATAAGAGGGTTTAGAGAAAAATGACCGACCCAACTATGAAAGTCATAAAAAATAATAAACTTAGCAAAATAAGATAAACAAGGATTATAAAATGAATTCTGGGAAGAGTGTATTACCAAGGTATTGGAGGTCTTATTCATCACATGAGGATTCTCTTCTGCCACTGCTTCTCCTTCCTCTACCAGATTATGTTCCATGTCATCAGCATCAGTATGGGAACTCAGTTTTCCAGTATTATTCTCCATGGTTTCTGCAATTTCTGGATCATTGATTTCAACATCAGTTCTAGACTTTTTCAAATTTCTGGCTTCTTCTAGTTGATATTCCTCATCATCTTCCTTGCTCGCCTGTCTGCTGGCTTTACATATTTTCTCGATCTAGAGATCGAGGTCTTCAAAAATCTCTACACCGTAAGCTTTGGATAGTTCATGGATATAGTTGATATATTCCTCATTGGTGAATCTTCAAATCATTAAATCATCAGGAGTGTTCTCACATTCCTCATCATTATGATCTATAGTGTAGTATTTTGGACAAATATCTTTCCCAGTGAGAATGCACCCAAGAGACTCCACCAGCATCATTATTCCACCAACCACCCATATGCAATGGCTTAGTAAGATCAATATTGATTCTAGCAGTGATGGTATTTCCAAATTTCATCTTGCAGTCTTCAAGATCTGTCCAAACTTTCATACCAAATTCGAGAACTGCATCATTAACCACATCTACAAAATGGTGTTCTAGCATAATATTTTGAAACTACACCGTCCAGTCTTGTCTGTCAAAAACCCAATCCTTAAGAGGGATAGTGGCATCATATTTCTTGACAGTTAGATGACATTTCTTGACATTCCAAACACCTTTAGTTAGGAATGAGTTCATAACTTCTTCAGTATGAAACTTAAATAGAAAAATATTCTTCTCCAAAGCTCACATTTCCTTAGTTTTGTATCTGTTCCAAACAATTCTAACTTCTTTCCTTACTACATCTATTTCAATCGTCTCCTTGGAGTGAAGTTTCCCAATCAGAGTTGTACCCCATTCATCTGCCGCTTTAACAATGACAATTTTTGGACCGGCTGCTCTTCTCATCTGTCTGGCACAGATGTCTCTTATTTTGGCATTCTGCATCTTTTCAGTGATTGCTAAAACTTGGGTTTTGGAAGAAGAAGCCATTTCAAAAGGACTAGAGTAATGATCTGTAAGGGTTTCAATATTGAGACTTTGAAGATTATAATGTTGGTTTTTATAGGAAATCCTATGACAACTCATGTGACTATAAATTGGTGGAAAAAGATTATATTTATTTCCTGTAATAGTATGAGAAATAAAAATATTATGAATGCAGGAATAATTTGCATTGAATGAAAATTTTGTCAACTGCTCAATTTTTGGCAAAGAAAAATAATTCCTTGAGTTACGGATTTATGAAGTGGGAAAGTTTGAATTTCTGAAATTCAAATTAACTGCATCGTTAAGCTGGATCGGCTTACCCAAGTGATTCAGAATTAACTTGGAGAAACCATTTGAATCATATACATGATAAAGGGAATAATACTGAGACATACTGTTGGATTCCATCATTAAACTGATGGATTTGCATACTGCTAAATACTTTGATGAATCTAGTGGAACTGGTAGAGAAACAAATCTGATTTGGAGAACTGTAAATAGGACAAAATTCCAATAATGGATGCTCCCCATGTTTTGATGAAATAAACAATTTTTTTAAATATTTGATCTGCTGCTGCATCTTTTTAAATATGCTGAAGATGAACTCGTCGTTGTTGAAGTTGAAGACGACGAAGACGACGTTTGTTTGAAGATTTTTTAGATCTGAACTCGTGTTTGTTTGTTGTTGAAGATGAAGATGACGTTGAAGATGAAGAATTTGTTTGCTGTTGAATATGAAGACGACGATGAAGATGAAGATTTTTTAGATCTGAACTCGTGTTTGTTTGTTGTTGAAGATGAAGAATTTATTTCTGCCGATGTTGAAGACGACGAAGATGATAAAGATGATGATGCTGCAGTTTATTCCATAAATGAACTCTGTTTTTTTAGGTTTTTATATGGAGTTCATTTTTCGAATGAACTCTGTTTTTTAGGTTTTTATATGGAGTTCATTTTCTGGAATGAACTTTGGTTTTTTTTTTTGGGTTTTATGTTTTCTTAGGTTTTTATATGGAGTTCATTTCTGGAATGAACTCTGTTTTTTTTAGGTTTTTATATGAAGTTTATTTCTGGAATGAGCTCTGGTTTTTTAGGTTTTATACGAAGTTCATTTCTGGAATGAACTATGGTTTTTTAGGTTTTTATATGGAGTTCATTTCTGAAATGAACTCTAGTTTTTTTGGCTTTTATATGGAGTTCATTTCTGGAATGAACTCTGGTTTTTTAGGTTTTTATATGGAGTTCATTTCTGGAATGAACTCTGGTTTATATAGGTGATTTCTGAAAAAATAAGTAGAAATTAACAGGAGTTCATTCTGACGAATGAACTGCTACAAAAAAAGAAGTAGAAATTAACACGGAATGGTACTTTTGTCCATTTAATATTTTTAAATAATTATGTACCAAACAGTAAAGGTGTTTTCCCAAAAGACCAACTGACTTGAGACCACCTAAAAAAGAACCAAACGATATTTTTCCCTTATGGAAAAGACTGTTGGCAGCCATCCTCTAGGGTTTATGGAAATATCATAATGCTATTTCCTTCTCTGGCAAGACTTTAAAGCTTCGGGATGTTATTAGCGACATTAAAATAAACGATTTTAACTGGTTTAAAGGCTTGAACTGTTTTAGGGGTATCAATACAACAAGTGAGAACTACTGTCACACCCATTTTTCAGTTTCTCATCACCCTTAAACCCACGGTCTGGAAAAACTCATGGGCGCACCCATTATCTGTGGAAAAATTTCTCATAAACCCAAATTTATTAAAATTAATTTTCGCTTCTTGTTTTTCCCTGTCTTCTATTTTTTTTCCTGATTTCCTTTTCACGGTAGAAAAAGGAAAATTCGGTCGAGGACCATACTGATGATGTCGTAAATTGAAAAGATTTTTCTGGAAGATTCAAAGTGATTTCGAGTTCTCGTGGTATTATAGGGAGAAGGAGATGGGTATAATTCAGATTTGATGGAGATGGGTATTTGTAGATAGATCTGGAATTGAGAGAGGTGGAGATGGGGATTTAAAAGATAGAAGAAAATGAATTAAGATCAAGGATCAATTAGAATCTCATATGTGAAATTCTGGACTGTAATTGAGTGGATTGCATTACTTGGTGTTACGGTTAAGCTTATATTAACCTTAGCAATTTCTCATGCTATTCAATCTGGTGGTGGCGGTGTTATCGAAGGAATCATTTCAAGCTTCTCATTCTCATTTCTCACCAACAGAAATTGAGACCTTATCCAACCATCAGTGACAAGTCTTGTGTCTAGAGAAGAGAACAAGACCTATTTACTAAAATCAACGGATTGTGAAGCTATACAATGGAATCTCGATGGTGATTGCAGTATGTCAGTGGGAGTTTATTGCTTGTTGGTTATGAAGATGTGTTTGTGCTTCCATGGTCATGGCTATGACCAGTGGGTTCAAAAAAATGGAATCTGGATGGATTGTTTGTTCAAGTCAAGTGGGTATGTTGTGTTTGAGACATTGCCGCAATGGAAATCTGGGTGAGATGGAAGCAAGCTATGAAATGGTTCATATGGATATGGGTGCTGTATAGCAATATAGTTGCTGGGATCAACTGAGTTTCGCTGAAATGAATTGGAAGTGATCGAATTTAGGAGCAAGATGAGTATGGCATACAACCTGTTCGAGTAAATTCAATTTCGATTGAAACCCATGTTTCTAATGAAGTCAAATTACAACATTCCACACATATTTTACAGAGAATCAAGAAATATACAAACAAACTACTGCAAAAATTGTACCATTTCCTATACAGAAATTTTATGAGCATTTGGAAAAGAAAGAGTAAAAATTGGTGGAAAATTCATAGTGGGTAGTGGAAATACTTACAGAAACCATTAGATTTTGGTGGTGAAGGTTGAGATTGCATGAGAACTGCTGAAGAGTTTGGGCGCGAAAATGTACAGTGGAGCGCCATTACTGATTGTTTTGGATAGGAAGGAAGATCAGTTCGTGAAGGAATGGTCAGGGAGGGGTCAATAATTCCCAGGGAAGTACAGAAATCTTGTGGGATGCAGTTGGTGCAATATAGCAGGAAATAGCATGCTGGTAGATAGAATGAACGATAGATGATTAACTCGTACAACTTTTGCTGGGTACCAGGTTTGTTAATTAATAGGAATGGGACTGGCCGACCATGAACACACACAACAGAAATCAACATGACACCAACCTAACTCTTGACATTGAAGTTCCTCTTGCTGTTCAGGAGGATGTTGTGTACTTTAGGTATGTTCTTCTTTGCGAATCCTTATATTATTTTGATAAAATATATATGTACATAAATAGACAGACCAGGAATGTTTGGAATCATAATTGCACCAAGCTTTCAGTTGGGAGTTTGGATGGGGTACAATCTTCTCTTAAAACCTTAATATATATGCCAGAATAATTAAATATTAATTTATTGCGATCAATTGGTATGTCAAAATTGGTTTTATATATTATTTCTATCATATGCAGATACGCGTGTTGGTGTTGGTCATAATGGTTGAATAATTTGTTATGCAACTATGAAAATCGATGCATAACCTGCTATGCATCTACAAAATTTGTTGCATACTTGTTATGCAGTCCAGAAAATGGTTGCATAACACGTTATGCAGCTATTTGTTTCTTAGTATTGAAACCAACAAAAAATAAGGTTGCATAACTTGTCATGCACCTACAATAATAGCTACATAACATGTTTTGCAGTCGTGAAAATGGATGCATAACCTGTTATGAATCCAAAAATATGACTGCATAATGCATTATGCATCAAGAAAATTGTTGCACAATCTTTTATGCATCGAGAAAATAGATGTATAACTTAATATGCATCCGTAAATATGGATGCATACTGCATTATGCATTAATTTTTTTTATGTACGCAATAAAATCAACCAAAACAATGGTTACATAACTTGTTATAGATGCATAACTTTGTTATCCAAATGCATAATTTGTTATGCAGTGGAGAAAATGGTTGCATAATTCGTTATGCGTCTGCAGAATGTGTTATGCATCGTTTTTGGTGGTCAATAATGGTTATGTATCAAGTTTTCGAAAATTTTGCCTAAAGTGATGATCACCTCCGATTTTTTCGTGAAAAACAAAAATTTGATATTCTTGTTTGTACTCGTTGCGTAGCTCTCTTAAAAAGATTTCCAACGATATAAAATTTGTAAAATTCCAAGGCGCCGATTTTTAGATATGTTATATCCAAGTTGCATTGTCAATTATACCCTTGATGCATAATCCGTCATGCGGATGCATGATCCGTCATGCATACATTTTTAATAATTTCATATAATTATGGGTGTCACGGTACCAAAAATTAATTGTGGGCTTGATAATGAGAATTTTTTTTTTTTTTTGGTCTCCCCCTAATTTTCCCATACAACAAATGTAATTGTGGGATGGCCTAATGTCTTTCTAAATCCTCCCTTAGCTAGGATGTTTGGGTTGGGTTCTTTCTTTTTTCTGCTGGGGTTGCAGTTTGTCTTCCTAGCCTTCTTGGCTAGTAGGTTTTGTATTCTTTTATTCTTTTAATATATTTTTCTCATATATTCTTCTCCTTCTTTGTCGGCAAAGAGCATCACCACCAAGTATTTGGAGGAGAATTGATGAAGGGTCACAAGAAGTTTGATTCGATGATTGAAGTTCATTTGAAGCCAAATGGGAATGATAAAATGAACGAACATGCTCCAGCTCCCTTTATAAGATTTAATTTCATAGATACGTAATTTAGGATCGCTGAACTTCATAATAATCACACGATAATTATATATAAGAATAGTTTATACGGAATACCTGGTAGCGCTAATCCATCTTATGTCGATCATCTTTGGGGCAACGATGATACCTTGAGGAAATCGTGGTTTCTATCTCTTGACCTTAGCCGGAATGAGTAAATCCTTGGATGCAATAGTGATGGTTATTGTTTCCCTTTCATAGGTACAGAGGGGACCAAGTTCCTAGGGATTTGGTTTCATCTTTAGGTCTCGACCGTCCATCAAAGAATATATTAGGAATCTGACTCCTTATATAAACCAGGTTATAGATATTTAACAATATCCTAGTTATAACCAAAATTATCACATGGACCAAATAAAGATAATTAATCTCATAATAAATTATCTTACACCCTTTCCTTCATCAATTTTCCGAACAATATTTCAAATTGTTTCAGCACTTAAGTAAAACTAGTAGGTACGTAACATGATGAAGATGCTCGACATTTTGATTATTCTTTGTATCTGGATAGACATGATGATTATCTATTTATTTTAATAGATAAAGAATTCGATGATGATAAGATTCCAAGTATTCGGGTCAGTGGTATCATAATCCAGTAACTTCATCACTTAGCTTATGAAGGATAGAGTGATGTCACTGTTCTTTACCGATTCTTTTATGGTCTCGGGCAGGCCCGGCTTTGAGGTGGGGCTTCTTGGGCAACCACACAGGACGAGAATTTTTGGAGAGCGGGAATTTTTGGTTTAGTGGTGGGATATATACTAATATTAGTAGCAGAAAAAAATAATCATTCCATTCAATTCAAAGGTAATCTCTTATCCTATAGTCTTATATAGTTTAATAAAATAGTCATAGTTATGCAGATCTACTAGCTAGTCAATATCAGTCGGTCAAGTAATAGAGGAAGTGGTTCAAATTATAATCGTTGATGTAGACTAAACCTGAGACCAGGGCCGTCTCTAACATTTCGACGACCTTGTGCCAAAGAGTACCGAACGCCCTTTTACGCAAGATAAAAAATCTTCGCAGTTATAGTTATATGTTTTCCAAATAAAATCTATTGTATAACACTAAAAATGAAGTAATTTATGTCGCTCAACTTATAGCAACATTAATAAGTCGGGAGTTTTCCATCAAAAATGAAAAATAAAAACAAATTTTAGATTTTGAAAAGACAAGCTAATAGGATAATAATCAAAAAAGCAATTTTACGGCTAACACAAAAGCCACGATTAGATTACAAGATATGAATCATATGAAATCAAAAGCTTTCAGTAAGATACTAAAAAAAAAAAAACAGTTAATCAAATTCAAATACCAAAAGCATTAAGCATACACTAAGATCAGTTAATCAAATTGAAATATCAAAAGCAACCATCCAGTAAGATATCATCAAAGATTCAAAGTGAAATCAACAAATAGAAATCAAGTTAATCAACTAACCCCGGTAAGGCAGTAACCCTAATCCTATAACCACCCAAAAACGCAACTAGTCTCCAAGTGATTATGGCGCGTACACTATTATATTTGAGTTGCGTCATTTTTTCTACAAAACTCGAACAATAATAAATTTAAATATGATATTTTAATGATTTGTTCTTCTCGTAAGACTCTATAATATTCCTATAAAAAATGAGCGCCAATCAAGACATATAACTCCCGCATCCACCCCTTTGAAAATCAGCCATTAAAAGCTAATGGTTGAAATTAAAATTGATAAATGGTGTGGTTTTGCATCTAGAATTATGCTAATGATAAAGTCTTATAGGAGGAAACTATCATCAAAATATTAATTTTAAATCCGTTGTCGTTTGAGTATTAGAAGAAAAATGACGCAAATCATATATGATAATGTACATATAAGAGTGTCCATGGATCCCTTTACTATATAAACTTGTGCAACCAACATAGATTCAATATCAGTTACTCTACTCTTCCATATAGTTCCATATATATATTTATGTGCAAATTTCTGGATAACAATCATCAACTGTTGATGGCTCATCAGGGTGTCTCAGGTCTAGTTGGGAAACTTGTAATTGAATCGGACGTCAATTGCGATGCTGACAAACTATACACAATTTTCAAGCACCAAGAAGATGTACCAAAGGCACTTCCTCATATTTACTCTAGCGCTAGAGTTATCGACGGATGTGCAACGCGTTCCGGTTGTATTAAGGAATGGAATTTTATCATTGGTATGTATAAACACACTATTCCAGTTGATCATTTTACTTCATATACTTCTGGTTCTCCGTGAATAAAATTTTACGCTTACAAGATTTGATCTACCCATGGCAACTTAATTTGCATTAATACAATGTTCTTCTTGCGTGCAGCGGATATGACGATTTGCATGATAGAAGAGACAACACATAACGATGAAACAAGGACGTTGCATCACCGTATATTTGACGGTGACGTGATTAAGGATTACAAGAAACTTGATTCAATAATTGAAATCAATCCAAAACCTACTGGAGATGGATGCATTGTGACATGGTCTGTTGTGTATGAAAAGATCGACCAAGATTCTCCAACTCCCTTTGCTTATTTACCTTTGTGCCTTCAGGTCGTTGAAGACATGAGCAAATACCTATGCGATTCTGAATAAACAATCACTTTCACCAGTACATGAACCCCAATTGTTTAATGGGTTCACCGTCCACGTGTACATGTTCACGTGCATTTTTATCAGTGTGTGTTATTGTTTGTTGCGGTATATGGCTAAATGGCGATATTTGGCCTGTATCTACGTTTCCTGTGTGAGCGACTTAGTGTTCTATCATGTGTGATTTGATTTGTTATGTCGATACAGTAATATAAAAATAAATCAATACTATATGTCATTTAAATGTTTGTATCTAAATAGAAGTCAAATAACGACGACATCAATCAGATTTTAGTAGAATGGTGGCCCGCCGGATTAGCTCCAAGTATAATTTTGTCAATCCTTCTAATAATATCATCTTTTTTCATTATCACCTGCTATATCCTTTTATAATATCTCTGCGAACTACTGTGCCTCATCATGGTATCTCAGGGCTAATTGAGAAACTTGTAACTGAATTGGAAGTCCAATGGGATGCTGACAAGTTTTATAAAATCGATGAGCACCATGAAAAAGTTCGAAATACAGTTTCTCACCTTTTCACGGCCGTCAAAGTTACTGAAGGAGATGGACTTCGTCCGGGATGTATCAAAAGAATGGAGCTATATAGTATATGAATCGAATATATTCCAATGTATCCCATTTTGTTTTACAATGTAACTCTCTATTAATATTGCACGCCAGATGAGTTGATAGACTTTTGATTTTACATCAAAACGTTTGTTTATGTCATTTTGTACATGGAGAGGGTAATGGGCGCGGTGAGCGCTAAGGGGGAAACAACACATAGTGATGAAACAAGGACATTACATCACCGTCTATTTGAAGGTTAGTTGATTCAGCAGATGAAGTAAATCCAAAGCCTAATGGCCTGGATGCATTGTGACTTGGTCTATTATATGTATTAAGTGAACGAAGATTCTCTAGTTCCCTCTGCTTATATATCTATCTTTCTTCCATCAGGACATTGTAGACATCAGTTCTCACCTCGTAAAAACTCTCACCTCTGCGTTTCTGAATGAAATTTTGACGCCATAAGTACATGAGCACGACTTTGGTGTTGGATTTGAGTACGTGATTATGTGTTGGTTTAGTCAGTCGATTGTGAGTTACTCTTGCTGTATGCCTATGTCTAAGTACTCAATTTCAGTGTTAGCACACCGAGTTGTTTGATTGGTTATCTATTATACTATGTCATGTGTTAGAAAAAACGGGGTTTTAATTAACTTGGACCATGATTTGATCCATAGACCTATTGCCCTCTAATTGGTTTTTTCGTTTGAATAGATAAAACAATAGTCCCACCTAAACTAAAATTTTAAGAGTTTTAGGCATAAATACGGGTTTTTCCTAAAAGGCATGACCCTTTGGGTCTCTACACTTTTGTGTGTGGGAGAAGACCTAGACTATGACAAGGTTGTCTTTTCCGTACACGCTGTGCTTCGCATCGAAGCACGCACGCTGTCCGTTCGATCGGGTCGGATCGAGCTTGGTCTCATGGTCTCACACGTGTAGAGTCAGTCGCGCTCGCTACTTGACAGCTTTGTGAAGAATCTTACCTTGTGTACGAGTATGTCATTTTTTATGCTAAAGCAATGGCAAAAGTAGTTTTGTTGTTTTCTATTCCAATGAAAAAAACAAAAAAAAAAGACTTGGATTTTATCTTTTCTTACTCTTAATTAATCCAAGTGCTCTACTCATTTGTTATAAAAATAATCAATCTCTTTTAGTGGGCGGATTGTAGGAGAATCATTGTCCTGTCCTTCTTCTTGTATTTTTTTAATGAAGAATCATCATTTTGTCTCTCGTGCTTACTTTAGGAGAATTAATTTTTTGTTATGTTCATCTTACGTTTTTGAATTCATTCTTCATCACGTGAAGAGTCATCTTTTGATTCCTTTCATTTCAACCAAGAAATCAGTACTCCAAGGCTATATAGCACTACCCAAAAAAAAAGAGATCTTTTTTGTAACGTTAATTTAATCCAACAAAAGATTCCATTAACAAGAACTAAGTCTTTTTCTTTGTTTCCCTGGGGAGTAGTAAATGATATGAATGAGTAGGTTTTTAGTAAGCCAAGAAAGGAAGTAGACATATGTCCCCACCATCTGCACCTGCTTAGGATTCCTTTTCTCTTCTCTATGCGGAGATAAGTTTTTTAATGTCCTTTAGAGATCAAAAAAATTCCGAACAATTAGAAATTGCAGATGAAACACAATGAAGTTTTGATGCTTGTCAAGTACAAGAAAATGAATTTAAAGAAATTGTGTTCAATTCATTTTGAGATTTAAGAGAGTAGCAGAGAGAAGTGGAGAAAGTGAACAAACAAAATGAACTTCTTCATGTTTTTGTTTTTCATGTTTTTGAGAGAAAAACAACTTAACATTAACTCCTCTGTTTTTGGTGGAAAAAGAGTAGAAGAGAAAAATGAGAAAACCAAGTTTTATTTCGTCCATTTTTCTCTATGAGTTTTTGAGTGAAACAAGGTGGTTTCATTGAGTTGTTTTCACTGCCAAGTTCTAAGGGCGTTCTCTTGTATGCTATAAGAAGGAATGCTAACGATAGTTGTATTCTGGAGGCAACTCGCTAATGAAGCTATATCATCTCTCTATTTAGAGGAGTAGCAGGCGATATTGTCTTTAGTTCAGCGTATCATATACGTGCCTCTATCAATTTTTGCTCCGCATGCTATTCGACGTAATGCATCCACCAAGTTGCTGCAAATCAAGCTAAGTATCACTTGTGCTTATTCAATTTATTTTCATTATTGTTGTTATTAAATCCAACAATCTAAAGACAATATCGGCTAGTTTAATTTTTTGTAACAATAATAAAGAAAAATATTGTTGACAAATTAAACTACTAAGTTTAATGGAAAGTGTCATAAGGCATTTACATAATCAAAAATTGAATGAATGGTGTTGATGTTAATTTTGGAAAAATAAAGATGTTCATATTTTTCTTTAGTGAAAAAAACAAAATTATAGTTTTGTTGAGCTGTAGAGTTTTTGAGTTATCTCTTAACTAGTGAGGAGTTTTGTCAAATACTTCTAAAATAAAGTAGTGGACATCTTGATTAATACTTCTACCAAATTTTGTAATTTTTGGATTTGTAAAGATATTTTTTAAATATTTTACAAAAACTGTGTAAGAACAAAATTAAAAGTTTTGTATGAGTTGTATAATTTTGGGTTTATTTCTTAACCCAAGACGAAATTTGATGAATACTTTTAACACAATGATATATACATGTTTTTGGTTAACTCCACCAAATTTCATGATTTTTGGAGTTGTAAAAGTATTTATTAGATATTTTACAAAACTGTTATACGTTTCTAGAAATTTCTGACGGGCAGGAAAAACTCTGCTGAAAAATTTATTTTTCTGGCATAACTATGAGTTTTTGGAAATGTTGATCTAAATAAGATATTTAGTTCTGGATTTTATCTTTAAACCCCCTTTTGATTCATCTAATTTGGACATGCGGTTTGAGAGATAAGGTATTTGGAAAATTGTTGTGCATGTCTGTCCAGAAAATGTGAGATGTGTGTAATCTCTTGATTATGTCTAGCAACCTTTGATTAGTGATGTGCTATCACTTTGGGAATATAATGAGAACATGTAGCAGTGGTTACTTGGAGGATATTTAGTTGAGATTTAATTTTCATGATAACTTAGGCATGTAGCTAGCAACTGATTCCTATGACAAGAGCAATAATCATTTGTAGAGGTAAAATTGTATTACTTTGTCAAGGAATAATATGATTTTGATCACTTCTATATGAATTTTTTTTAATGTTCAAAATCACTTGGATCATATATGTTTTGTGTAAAATTAATTTGCATAGATCACATGTTTGGTTAACTAATTGTGATGCAACAAGAAAATTGTGTGCTTAAATTGATTTGTGGCTACACAAAGCATTTGGTTTTAACTACCAATATTTTGTGACCTACTAATGATTGATTGAATCAAGTGTTGAGGTACAATGATTTGATCCAACAAGAAAGTTGGTTAATGTTCGGGATGCTAGAATGCGAGCTTTAGAAGAAGTGTGTGAGTCTTCTACCAAAAGCATCAAGGTATGAATGCTTTTCTTCGAGAAACTCAACTATCAAAACAGTTGAAGGAAAATAGGTAAAATGGTTTCAGGTATGGAAACTTTCGTTCTCCACACGTGCATTATGCTTTAAATATAATTTCCAATGGTTATCTACTTTACTATGAGATATGATATTTGGAAATACGTTCATGTAATGCTTTGAACTCTTAACATAAGAGAGCATGAGGAATTGATAGATAAAGTGAAACTTGTATGCTATTAATTGATAATGAATACATGAACATGTTAAATCATAATTTGAGTATGATGCGTGTGTTAAATGACACAATATCGCAGCATGTTTAGAAATCCTGATTCATGTGGGGGTGTAAAATAAAAAATATTTATTTTAATCTCTCCAGAAGATTGTGCAAGGTGTATAACCTATTTTTGTGTTATTGACCTGTATACCTAAAATGTGGGGAGTGTATTGGCTATTTCTCCTCCCAAGCAAGTCAAATTTTTGACCTAAGATTATGGATTTTGTATTCCTAACCTATCCTAAGCATGCTAGTGCATATAGGTTAATGGTCATAAGATTTGACATCAAAAACATTGGTATGAACACAGTAGTGCAATCTAGAGATGCTTTGATTTTTTGTTCATATAATTCTTTTGAGGATTGGACCTCGAAAAAGGATTCATGACAATTTCGCATATGTTCCTTCGACTATCTAACCCCGTCTCAAGATGTTGAGACTGGACATAGTAGAAATAAGAGAGTTAGAACTTAGTTAAGTTTTAGCCTCGTCTATGTGACCTTTATGGTAGAGTTTGGACATTGAACCCACAGGGAAGTTACATGTTCTTCCGAATAGTCTTCAAAAGAAAACCTTGGTACAGATGAAACTTTAGAGAAATACCTAGTATGGTTATGGGTTATAACCAAAAATTAAGGAATAAATTTCTTTGACATATTTTCACCTGTCACTAGAATCACTTATGTTAAGATGATGATTATTATTGCTTTTATTCATGATTTGAATATATACATCAGATGGATGTTAAGACTGCAATTTTAAATGGTGAATTAAATGTAGAAATTTATATGTACCAACTAAAAGGTTTTTTGTTGTAAGAACAAAGTATGCGAATTGATTAAATTTATGTATGGTTTGAAACAAGCACCTAAACGAAGTAATGGTAATTTGATCATGTAATGATATCTAGTGGTTTAAGATTAATAAATCTTATTAATGTGTTTACATTAAATATGAGGATGATGCTTATGTTACTGTGTGCCTGTATGTTGATGATATGCTCATATTAGGCAGTAACATTGATTTTATTAATACCACTAAAAGCATACTAAATGAGAATATTGACATGAAAGACTTAATTCCTACCGATGTATTCTTAGGGATGAAAATCAGAGAGACGTCTGATAAATATAGTCTCAGTCAATTTCATTTAGCTGAAACCATATTAAAGAAATTTAATCACGATATGGATAAACTTGCTTCTACTCCTTGTAATTGTGTTTCTCAAATTGTGAGAACAAGGGTGATGATGTTTCTCCACTCTTGAGTATTTTTTGCGTAAAGCAGTCTTATGTAATTGATTAATTGTATAAGACTTGGTATTGCTTACGTTGTGAGTAGTTTGAGCAGGTACACTTGCATCCCTGAGCAGGATCACTTGAATTCTCTCAACAGAGTTTTGCACTACTTGAGAGGCACTTCAGACTTTTGCTTAAGTTTTGGGAAGATTCCTGCTGCGACAGAAGGGTGCTGTGATGCCAACCGGATGTAGGACTCAGATGAGTCAAAATCCACAAGTGGGTACATCTTCATGCTTGAAGATGCGTCTGTGTCATGGAAGATGTACAAACAGACAAGTATAGCTCTATCCACTATGGAGTCAGAGTCTATAGCTTCAGAGAAAGCACGAGATAGTGAAGCAACTACTTTCTACTGGTATTATCTCTCTTGACTTTGTAAGGTCAAGGATAATATTGCAGTTCCTTTGACGAAAGGTTTATAAAGAAAGGTAGTTATCTCTACATCGAGGGGGATGGGACTTAAGCTCATAGAATAAATCACCATGAAGGATACTCAACCTTGTGACTGGATTTCCAAGATCAAGGTTCAATGAGACAACTAATTTATGGTGATATCGTGAAAGCACTATCTTTGTCCCTCCCTATGGTGTAACCGTGTGATAGTGCTGCCTGCAGAATTTCAGGATGATCTTTTGAGATCTTAATGGGTTCCATGGATTTGATTAAAGCGGGGTGTGGCAGGACACTCTTTATGGACTCACCTTTGTGGATGTTGGAAGTGGGGCCGCTTCCTATGAGAATTTGAGCTGATTCTCTAGAGACATTCATTAAGTCCAGAATTTTTGCCCATGGCCAAAACGGGCACAACCGCAAGAGCTTGGCAGCTTTCGGTGGAGACATCAAGTGTGGTTGTTATTTCGAATTGCATTCACTGTTGGCGGTTCAAGACATTGCGTTCACCGTTTCAACAAGCATTTCCGGTAACCTCTCACTAAGCTAAGGTTCAATCTTTGGGACACCTTAGCCTATTTTGATGCCTTCTGTTTTTCTCGCGTTTTATCGATATGTTTTATCATTCATGTGAGGGATTGTTAGAAAAAATGGGGTTTTAATTAACTTGGACCATGATTTGATCCATAGACCTATTGCCCTCTAATTGGTTTTTTCGTTTGAATAGATAAAACAATAGTCCAACCTAAACTAAAATTTTAAGAGTTTTAGGCATAAATACGGGTTTTGCCTAAAAGGCATGACCATTTGGGTCTCTACACTTTTGTGTGTGGGAGAAGACCTAGACTATGACAAGGTTGTATTTTCCGTACACGCTGTGCTTCGCATCGAAGCATGCACGCTGTCCGTTCGATCGGGTCGGATCGAGCTTGGTCTCATGGTCTCACACGTGTAGAGTCAGCCGCGCTCGCTACTTGATAGCTTTGTGAAGAATGTTACCTTGTGTACGAGTATGGCATTTTTTATGCTAAAGCAAAGGCAAAAGTAGTTTTGTTGTTTTCTATTCCAATGAAAAAAAAAAAAAAAAAAAAGACTTGGATTTTATCTTTTCTTACTCTTAATTAATCCAAGTGCTCTACTCACTTGTTATAAAAATAATCAATCTCTTTTAGTGGGCGGATTGTAGGAGAATCATTGTCATGTCCTTCTTCTTGTATTTTTTTAATGAAGAATCATCATTTTGTCTCTCGTGCTTACTTTAGGAGAATTAATTTTTTGTTATGTTCATCTTACGTTTTTGAATTCATTCTTCATCACGTGAAGAGTCATCTTTTGATTCCTTTCATTTCAACCAAGAAATCAGTACTCTAAGGCTATACAACACTACCCAAAAAAAAAGAGATCTTTTTTGTAACGTTAATTTAATCCAACAAAAGATTCCATTAACAAGAACTAAGTCTTTTTCTTTGTTTCTCTGGGGAGTAGTAAATGATATGAATGAGTAGGTTTTTAGTAAGCCAAGAAAGGAAGTAGACATATGTCCCCACCATCTGCACCTGCTTAGGATTCCTTTTCTCTTCTCTATGCGGAGATAAGTTTTTTAATGTCCTTTAGACCGAAAAAAAAATTCCAGAACAATTCTGAAATTGCAGATGAAACACAATGAATTTTTGATGCTTGTCAAGTACAAGAAAATGAATTTAAAGAAATTGTGTTCAATTCATTTTGAGATTTAAGAGAGTAGCAGAGAGAAGTGGAGAAAGTGAACAAACAAAATGAACTTCTTCATGTTTTTGTTTTTCATGTTTTTGAGAGAAAAACAACTTAACATTAACTCCTCTGTTTTTGGTGGAAAAAGAGTAGAAGAGAAAAATGAGAAAACCAAGTTTTATTTCGTCCATTTTTCTCTATGAGTTTTTGAGTGAAACAAGGTGGTTTCATTGAGTTGTTTTCACTGCCAAGTTCTAAGGGCGTTCTCTTGTATGCTATAAGAAGGAATGCTAACGATAGTTGTATTCTGGAGGCAACTCGCTAATGAAGCTATAGCATCTCTCTATTTAGAGGAGTAGCAGGCGATATTGTCTTTAGTTCAACGTATCATATACGTGCCTCTATCAATTTTTGCTCCGCATGCTATTCGACGTAATGCATCCACCAAGTTGCTGCAAATCAAGCTAAGTATCACTTGTGCTTATTCAATTTATTTTCATTATTGTTGTTATTAAATCCAATATCATGATCACTACGTGAATGTGTGTGCTTGATTCAAAATAAAGACCATACGGGGTACTTGCAAGTTATAGGGATATCTATCATGTGAAAAATACTAGAACCCCCTACTATATGGGTTCAACATATAGAAACCCCAATAAATGGATCATTCATTGTCAACTCCATACATTAGAAAAATGATATTACTAGGCCCAAAAAATCATAATTTCTTCAGATCTGGCCCATAATTAATTATTATGAATTTTAATAATACCAAAATTACCCTTTAGTATTTATATGCAATGAAACTAACAATAAGATTTCATTTTCATTTTCACTTTCTCTCTCTCTTTTGTCTCTCGTCTCTGCTCTGAAGAACCTCTCTGAAGAATATTAGGGTTTTCAAATCAAACCGAAAAAAACCATTACTGAGAGCAAGAAAGCGATTTTAGTTGTATCGATCTCTGCTTATGGTGTTTACCTATTACAAACTGAAGAACAAAATCAACTATTCATTTCTAGTTTTCAGATTAAATCTCAAATCAGAATTGCAACAATTTTCTAGGGTTTTCTTTTTTCTCTATCGGATACAACTGAATCTCTGTATTTCTCAGTTGATTTGAAGATAGCTCATGTATTGATTGAATTATTCTAGTTTTCAATCGATTTTATTCAAATATGTGTAACAACTGATCATCAATCTATAAGTTCGAATCAATCAATTGAATCTAATTTGTTGTTTCAAAACTACTTCAGGTAAGGTTTTCGATTTGATTCAATAGGTTTTGCTCATTTAGTAGTTTTATTTTCTTAGTTTGATTAGGTTCTGATTTTATTTTTTTTGACTTTATGCAGATCGGAGCAAAACAACATGACTTTTCTTGATTCAACATGTTTTGAATCTAGGTATGTTTAATTGTTGTTGTTTCTGTTGATAATACTGGTTGAATTCAATCTACTGATCTCTTGTAATTCAATCTGGTTGACTCTTGTTTTTTTTTGTTTTTCTTATCTTTCCTACACATGTTGAGTTTGATTAAAGAATCTATAGCGGTGTTGGTGGTGGAGATGTAGGTTCTGGAGGAGGATGAAGAGGTTGTGGTGGTAGAAGTGGTGGTATTGGAGCAGATTTGGAGGAGGATTTTGAAGTCAATGGTGGTGTTTTTCAGAATTTATGAATTGAAATAGATGATGAGAAGAAAGAGGATTAACTATTTTAAGTTTCTACTGCTGGTGCTAGTGCTCACAGGTAATTTGCGAGACTTCTGTGGAACTTATGTATGTAGAGTGTGATTATGTTCAAACTTTTACCGATGCTTATAATATGCGAATACACTGCACATTGTGCTGCTTAGCCTACCTTTTCTTGAACTATGTCTATTACACAAGCTAATTCTTGTAGCCTTAGATTTGCCCTGTTGAAATATGTTGAGAGTACAAATACTTGTTGAAAGATGCACCTATTAATTGGTTGGTTTGAGGATTTTGTTTATGTTATGGTTTTGTAGTCCACTGACTAATTTCTATAGGAGTATCATGCTTTGCAGTCATGTATATGCAGTGCAAGTAGCTTAATCCCTTCCCATTCCCATTCACATGTATATTTATGTTTTCCTTATTTTAGGTTCATGAGTTAATCACATTGAAGTTGCATTAGTAGAATAATCTGAAAAATCTGAACTTTCTTTATTAGTTGCGTAGACTGTTAAAAGAAGTTACACTAGCAGCTGCCAATTATATACCTTTCAAATTCGTATGTTGTATTTTCAGTTGATTAAGTGCTAGTTGATCATATTTATTGAGTAAATTTTATTGTTTAAGAATCGCAAGTAGCTTTATCCGATGGCCATGTTTGCAGTGCTAATGAAGATAACATATATGCACTGAGTACACAAGCCAGATGGATGTGTAACTTCAGATTACATAAGCCTTATGGATGTGTAACTTCTTACTACACATGCCATATGGATGTGTAACTTCAGGTTACACAAGCTATATGCATGTGTAACTTCTGTTTACACAAGTTATTGTGTGTACTCTGTAAGCATTATTAGCTACTGATGCTGTTACTGATCATTTATTTTCTTCATAGTCCTTGGTTTTCATGTAATGTAATTACAAGTCTTCTGCTCTTTGCTCTTCCTAGCTGGTATATATTAGTCGTGATGTTTTATGGAGTTATATAGTGTCTGAAGATCGGTAATAACAAGTACATTTGTTCAGTATCTTGGTTATTCTAGAAACACAAGAGTAGTCTTATAGTTTGTGTGTTTTCATAGTGTTGTAATAGATGTAGCAGCAAAAACTTTCTTGTTTGAGTTTATGTTGGTTGGATAGGTAGTACCTTTGAGTGTTTCTAGATTACATGGGTTGTTTTCATAGTGTTGTAATGCTTAGATGTTTTTTCTTGTCTGTGGTCTTGCTGAGATTGGGTTGTGTGTGATTTTCATACTTCAGGAACTATGGAGGGTTTCGTATTAAGTTTATTCTGGGGATTGTTGAGCCTTATCCAGATAGTATGAAAGTTGGAACTCATAATTTCACTTTCTTGCTAAATGTATTTTCAGTAGTTATATGAATGTGTAACTAGTAGTTACAAAAGATATATGGATGTGTAACTGCTAGTTACACATGCTGGTAAAACCACGTATATTACCCAAGAAAACTTGCAAGATGGAGTTTATGATACTTCCACTTGCAAGATGGTTTTATCCTTTGTTCAGTCCCATAACTTCGTGCAAGTACATTCTTTTGGAAGCTTGTTATGTAGGTTTCTGCAAACTTGTATGACATGAAATGAGAATATACAAGTATTACATATCAGGCATTAGACGAGAAAAAATGATATCATGTGGTTTATTTTCGAAGTGCAGGATGATTAATTAATGTCTTGGAGGAAACTGAAGAAGCACTATTATGTTTTGAGTAATTCTGGAAAGCTAATATACTCCTGGTCAGTGTCATTGATAAAATGGGAATTTAGAGCTCTAGTTGTCTACTTTTTTTTAAATGAAATTTGATATTATTGCTGGGTTTTCTCGCCGATCGTAACTTTAGTTACCATACTTGAAGGTACGGAGATCAGCATAAGATTGCAGGGTTTTAGGATACTTGCCATCCTCTTGCTTAGCCTACAAGGAAAGCTGCAGGAACTATATGACAATATGTTGCTGAATCAGGTGTTGTTTTTGCGATATTGATATGCTAGCACAAGGTTCGTATCTATACCCTGTTGTTTTACTACTTGAAGTTATTTCACATGAATATTTGTAGTTATTAATTTCTAAGTTATTGAATTTTTTTGCTAGAGTTGCAAAAGTAGACATCGTAATAGCTGAGTATAAAAGTCATATGTATGTGTAAGTCCAACTTACACAAGTAAGATGCATGTGTAAGTCCAAGTTACACAAGTCAGATGCATGTGTAACTTTCGATTACACATGCCATATGCATGTGTAATTTCCAGTTACACATGCATTTTTGTATGTGTACCAGTTGATTATAGATGATTTGATTTAGGAGTGTTTAGACTATGATATCTCAATATTTCTATGGAATTAATTTCTGAATAATTGTAACCCTTTCTTGATCAATTGATGTCTATGTAGGTCTCGACATGGTTTACACGCACTGATATGACACTAGCTTAAAAGCTTTGGTCTGAGAGGTGTTATTGTTGTTGTATTGCTGCAGTTTCTTACCATGCGGTTTTGATTAGGTTAGTGTACCTGACTAGAATAAGCTTGTAATGATTTGTTGCTTATCATTTGACTTGTTAGCCCTTTAATGTATCAGTGATATTTTTTGAATTAAGTTGTTTCAAAAATTTCATGTTTGATTGAGTTGCCAATGTATGTTGTTATTGCAGTGGATTTGTCAGGATTTGATGCTGGTAGAGAATGATGAAATGAGCCATGGTGGTAGCTGTAGGATAAATGTTGTTGAAAGTGTGCATAGTGTTGTGTAAATTTCAATTACACTAGATAGATGCATATGTAACTCCCAGTTACACTAGACATATGCGTGTGTAACTTTTAGTTACACATGCTAAGAAATTATTGTAAATAAATCTTAAAGTGTAATACATGTATTTTTTTTTTATGTTTACTTTTTTATGTCTATTTTTTTTTATGTGTAACTTCTCATTACACATGCCATATGGATGTGTAACCTTTGGATACACATGTTATATGCATGTGTAACTTCTGCTTACACATGTGTAACCATTTCATGCCATACCCATGTGTAACTTCTGGATACACATGCTCGTTGCATGTGTAACTTCAGATTACACATCCATATATTATTGGTGGGAGGCGGTGGTCGGAGCCGACGACGGAGGTGGTGGTTTCCGGCGCTGGTGGTTTCTGCTGCTGATGGTGGTCACCGGCGGTGGTGTTTGGTGGTGGCAGTAGTCGGAGGTGGTGGTTTCGGCTGTGGTGGTCGCCGACGAAGGTGTTTGTTGGTGGTGGTGGTCGTCGGAGGTGGTGGTTGGTGGTGGCGGCGGCGGCGGTCGTCGGAGGTGGTGGTGGTCGCCGACGAAGGTGTTTGTTGGTGGTGGTGGTCGTCAGAGGTGGTGGTTGGTGGTGGTGGTGGTCGTCGGAGGTGGTGGTTGGTGGTGGCGGCGGCGGTCGTCGGAGGTGGTGGTTGGTGGTGGTGGCAGTCGTTAAAGATGGTTGTGACATCATGTTTGCTATATTTTAATATTTTGGGCTTAAATTTAAATTTAATTTTATTTGGTGCTTGAAAATATACAAAAGGGTATGGTTGTCTTTTAATAACTCGGGGCCTAGATTTAAACTTCTTTTAACTAGGGGCCTCATATTATGGGTTATCCATGGGTTGGGCCTTAGCCTAATTTCCCCATCTATCATCTCTGTCGATCACGGGCACCCGGCCCATATTTTCGGCCACACTTTTTGGTACATTCCCATTTTACAAAATACATGTCTTCAAATTAGAGGTTACGCATCTATCTTTTCAAACTTAGAGTTTACCTACTTTGTAAGAGAGAAAATTGGTCAAACGCCCAAATATCCTTAAAGTACGGCTATAATAGACAAGTAAACATTTAGGATGGTTGAAATGGACACCAAAAATCTAAACAATTATGTTCCTTATCTTTATGTATTTATTATTTTCATCTTTTCTCTCTAAAAAAACAAATCACTAGAAAATTCATAACTTACAAAATATATATATCCCATTTTAGTAAAAATTATATTTTTAGGAAAGATTTTTGATGATCTTCAAAACAAGATCCACGGTTGATAGTAAATTCAAAAAAAAAAAAAATCAATAAAGAATAGTTAGGATGAAGCTGGTTAAACCGGAATTTACTATCAACCGTGCTGGTTAAAACCGGAATTTACTTCAAAACAAGAATTTGTTCTCATCTATGTTTCACTAGTATGAAACCGGAATCATCCAGTTTTACATTTGGTTAAAGATGTTCTCATCCATGTTTAAACTAATATAAAACCAGTATCATCCTCGCTTAAACTAAAATATAATAAATTATTTGAAAAATATTTAGGATGAAACAGAATGCATTTTAGCTTAAGCTAAGATAAAGAAATTATTTGAATAAATAGTTAGGATAAATCTGGACACATCCTAGCTTAAACTAAAATTAAGCAGATTATAGGTAGGATAAATCCTAATACATCCTTGGTTAGTTAAGATGAGTATAGGCTTATCCTTAATTATACCTACATATATCTGGATTAGATCTTCTTTGAAATCTAGTACATTATGTATGCTCGGATACCAACTAACCAGGTGTTAGCACTAGGAAACACCAAAGTTGTCTTGTTATATATCGCATTCAAAAAAAAAATGGTTCTCTACAAACCGAGAGATCAGGCTAAAACCACCTCTCACGATTTTTTTTGTTTTTCTATTTGTGGTCCTAATGGGTCTTGCCCCTCGGAAGACATACAGGAAGTGGGTTTGTGAGAGGCGGTTTTTTTTTTGTAGTATTTTTCTCGGTCTGCCGAGATTTTTTGTTCAAAAAAATCATGTTCCAACTTAACTATTCACTCTAAATTAGTCTTATGATATCTTAGAACTGTAATAACTAAAAGTAAGTACAGAATTAACGATAATTCTACACTCACCGTGGCTGGGATCCCGTGAGATCCAGCGCATCTCACAAAAAAAAAGTGGCAACCACATGAGCCTTTACCCTCGAGATGCTCGAGTCATTTCCACTCTCAGTCGCTGGATCCTCCCACGGTATTTACCCTGGTTTTTTTTTTTTTTTTGTCAACCTAGCACTACTCTTTAAGGAGTCATATTTGACCAAATCAACACACCGGTTAGCATATTATGACAAATAAAAACGTTTAAACGGTATGTCTTACCATACTGTTAATTAGCAAGTCGTTGATGACAGAAATACACCACTACATAATACACATCGTCCTGATTCATGAACCGTTCTTTTAGTTTGTTTTCTTTTGAAACAGATCATGAACAGTTGAACATTTAGACGTGTCCATTGGAGCGCGAAAAATTCAAGGGATTTGTAAAGTAAATAATAATCTATCTATGTATCTATTCTAATATATGAAGCCAACTAGCCTTACTGTTTATCTACAGAAATTGAAGGTGCAAAAACTAAAATTCCGAAATTGCCCAGCATATTTGTTTCTCACGGATAAATTATTTGAGGATATCATGGTAATTTAATTAATAATGATAAAGAAAATCTCCCACTCAATGGAAATAAGACAAGTAGCCACAGTGATCTTTTGGTCAAGAGGAAAATTTGCCACTAACATGTTTCATCTTTTTATAAAAATAATAATATACTAAATTATGCTTGACTATTTTACCCCCATATCATACCCGCAGAATAAAATCCCTGTAAATAGATTGAGGGTATTTTAGTAATTCAGCATGTTTACAAAAAACATTTGTGTCCAGAAATTTGTAAGGACCCCCGAGTTCATGAGCCTTTGGTCTAGAATGGACCCAGTCTTCATGCACATGTGTAAGCACGTGCCGAATCTCTAGTAACTATTATAAAGGGAACTCCCCTTAGCTACTGTTCACTACAGTAAATGAAGCTTTTGATAATCCAAATTTGGCCATGGTTTGATAAAAACGTTAAATTTACCATTTAAATTCAATAGGGCTAAAATGGTAAAACTGGAAAGAAAAAAAAAGATCGGGACAATACATAATAGAAAGAGTGGGTCAGGTGTGAATGGTCACATGGCAAAAAGCAAAACACGTGCGAAGCGCATGCCAGAATTCTAAGGAAGTATATGTTAAGATATTTTAAGATATTCCATATCTTGCATATTACTATATTCCATATCTTGCATATATTGTGTAGTTACTTTGCAGTTAATTTGTTGTATTCTGTTTCCTTATTTGTAGTCTGTAATCTTGTATAAGTTGAGTCTGTAATCCTTGAGAATATTGCAATACACAGAAACCCTTTCATTAGATCTCTATGCCATGACAAATTCTGTCATGGTATCAGAGCTAGGTAAGATTCAATAACCCACTTCCATTGTTAAACTAAGAGAAATCAAACTCTCAGTACCGTGATCAAGAAACCAGTAATCTATATCTTTCTTATCCTTTAGTTATAACCTAAACCCTATCTGTCAAGAACTGTTGTTGTGTCTTTCAAGTTATACTTTTAGCTGCTATCATGTCGCGTGAAGAATCTCAACCTATCACTGTGAAGTTCGATGAAACTAACTATAACCATTGGTCCTTTCTCATGAGAAGTTTTCTAAAGGGAAAAAGCATGTGGAAATATATTGATGGTAAAGAAAAACGTCCTGAGGCTAGTACAAGTGCTAAAGACAAAGAAGTAGCAGATAAAGATTCCTCTGAAACTTGGGAAATCAACAACCACAAAATCATCACTTGGATAAGCAATACTGTCATTCCATCCATAAGTATGCAACTCACTAGTTTTGAAGAAGACAAAGAAGCATGGGATTTTCTTGCAAAGAGATACACACAAGTTAACTTTGCTCAGAGATACAAGCTTGAACAAGATATTCGAGCCTTGAAACAACAACCAGGGCAAACAATATCTGATTTTCACTCTGAAATGTCAATTGTATGGAATCAACTAGCACTTATGGAGCCTAAATGGACAATTGATGCAGAATTGTGACACAAATACAGAGAAGAATCACGGCTTGTTCAACTCCTAATGGATTTAAGAGATGAGTTTGAATCTGTGAGAGCTTCTATACTTCATAGAAATCTAATGCCAACTGTAGAAAGTGAATTATCGAAACTTATTACTGAAGAGACGCGCAAAAGAATCAAGCCAGATATCCCAGCAGTTCATGCAGTGCCTTCTCGTTCAAGTTCTAATCCAATTTTTAGTTCTCAGAGAAATTTTCCAGCACCAACTTATCGTGATCTTTCTCAAATACAGTGTCATAATTGTAAGAATTTTGGACATCTAGTAAAGAATTGTCCTTTACCTATAAATACGAGTAATTCTCAAAGATCATCTATGCAAGGCTCAGCACCATCACCAGGCACACCACAGTACAACTACTGCAAGGAATTTGGGCACATTGTAGGAAATTGCACCTCTCCATCCTCAAGAAATATGAGAAACAAGAGAATATTTGGCACTGCAGATCCATCATATTACCCTCCAGGTCATGCTACTACTGCACCAGCTCTAGAGCAAGCACATGATTCATCAAATTCTATACCAAGAAATTTTGCAACTACAACCAATCTGGCAGACATTCAATAGATGCTGAAACAAGCTCTTGCAATTGGTAACAAACATTCAGCAGCAACATCTTTCTCAGTCCCTTCAGGTAATTTTTCAACCGAATGGTTCCTTGATTCAGGAGCATCAAACCATATGAAATATAACTCAAATTTATTTGAGAAGATAAAACCTATTGTTACTCCTAAGATTCATACTGCATACGGGTCAGGAATCATTTCTACTCATATTGGTCACGTTAAAGTTTCAAACAAGATACATATAGCAGATGTTCTTCTTGTTCTTAAAATTAAGATGAATCTTATCTCCATTGGTCAATTATGTAACCAGGGTTTTAATATCTTCTTTTCATCTCATGGTTGTGTTATACAGGATCCGAAAACAGAGAGGCTTATTGGGATATGCCGTAGAGTTAGTCGTATTTATCATCTGGAGTCTCTAGACATTCCTCAAACCAACAATAAACTTGTTGCTGCTCTAGATTCTACTTTACCTTTTACAGTATCTCCTTTTATTTCTTGGCATTCTAAGCTTGGTCATGTCTCATTTTCTCGACTTTCCTATATGATTAGTAAAGTGTTGCTAGGTTTTGTTCCTTTAGACAAAGAGCCTCACTGTATTGCTTGTAAGATGGGTAAACAACCAGCTCTTCCATTTAATAACAGTACTACTTTTTCTTCTGCACCCTTTGATCTCATTTATTCTGATGTTTGGGGAAAGTCTCATATTGCTTCAAAAGGGGGAGCTTTGTATTATGTTATTTTCATTGATGATTACACTCGTTATACATGGGTGTATCTTTTTAAATCCAGAACAGAGTTCTTAAGAATCTACACTGAGTTTTCTAATATGATCAAAACCCAATTCAAAAAATCCATCAAAGTATTTCGAGCAGATCAGGGACGTGAATACATATCCAATCATTTCAAAGAGTTTTTGAAATCTGAGGGTACTCTAATTCAGTTATCTTGTACTGGAACACCAGAACAGAATGGTGTTGCAGAACGTAAACATCGACACATCATAGAAACAGCTAGGACACAACTTGTTTCCTCTTCTGTTCCCTCAAATTTTTGGGGTGAATATGTTTTTACTGCTGTTTACACATTAATAGAGTGCCTACTGCTGTTATAGGTGGTATATCTCCCTATGAACGCTTATATGGTAAGCAACCAGATTATTCAGAGTTGCGTGTGTTTGGTTCCACCTGTTTTGTCCTACTTTCTGAGAGAGAACGCAACAAACTTGGTAAAAGAACACCATCTGTGTGTTTCTTGGTTATGGCATAGAGCAGAAAGGGTATAAATGTTATGATACAGAAAGTAGGAGACTACGTATTTCCCGTCATGTTATCTTCTGGGAAAAGATACCTTTTTGGTCCCTCCCTAGTAGTAAAACATCTTCTGTAGAAAACGTTTCATTCTTAGATCCTTTCGGTGATAAATCTCTATCTGTCTCAACCTCTCCTAGTACTCCTGATAGCAATGTTCTTAAATTTCCACCTGTTAAATCCACATAAACAGTTATTGATCACTCTATGGAAGATCCCAATACAACAACTCAACATGAGGATCCTGTTCATAAAGCTGCTCAAGTGCCTCCTCGAAATCAATGACCACCAGCTAAGTACTCTGATTATCACTGCTCATTAACAACAATTTTAGCAGAACATGAACCTAAAAACTACAGGGAAGACTCAGTAATACCTGAGTGGAAAGACTCAATTGGAGAAGAACTAACTGCTCATAAACAAGCTGGCACGTGGGATATGGTAGATTTGCCTCTTGGTAAACCTGTTGTGGGAAGCATATGGGTTTACAAGGTCAAGACTAAATCAGATGGTACGTTAGATCATCGAAAATCTCGTGTGGTTTCACAGGGTTATACTCAATAGTATGGTATCTATTATGATGAAACCTTTGCCCCGGTTGCAAGAATGACTACAGTTCGTACATTACTCGATGTTGCTGCTGCTCGTAAATGGAACCTTCAACAAATGGACGTTAAAAATGCATTCCTTCATGGTGATCTTCAAGAAGAAGTTTATATGAGACCACCTCCTGGCTTAGAACATGCTCCAAATCAAGTCTGTAAGTTATGCAAGGCTTTGTATGGGCTGAAACAAGCTCCTCGTGCTTGGTTTGAAAAGTTTTCAACTGCAATTCTTAAGTATGGCTTCACTCAAAGCCCTTACGACTAAGCTATGTTTGTTCGATCAACTAATAAGGGTATGGTTCTCCTCTTGCTCTATATATGTTGATGACATGATAATTACGGGAAGTGATTTAGAAGGTATTCAAGATATCAAATCTTATCTCCACTCTTGTTTTGAAATGAAGGACCTTGGGTTCTTGAGATATTTTCTTGGAGTCGAAGTTGACAACTCCTCTGAAGGGTATTTTATCTCACAAGTCAAATATGCAACTGAAATTTTGCATCGAGCTGGTCTAACTGATTGTAAGATTGCAGACACACCACTTGAATTAAATGTTAAACTCAATCCTATAGAAGGTAAGGCTCTTTAAAATCCTACTATTTACAGGAAGCTAGTAGTAAGCCTAAACTATCTGACCATTACCATACCAGACATCAGTTACGCCATACATGTTGGTAGTCAATTCATGAATGCTCCACGATCACCACATTATGATGTTGTTCTTCGGATCTTACGTTATATTAAAGGCACTTTATATCAAGGATTACATTTTTCATCTGCTTCTGATCTTCGCCTCCGTGCATACTCCGACTCAGACTGGGCAGGAGATGTCACTGACAGACGATCAACCACTGGGTATTGTATGTTTCTTGGTAATTCTCTCATTTCTTGGCGCATCAAGAAACAATCGGTTGTCTCACGCTCTAGTGCAGAATCATAATATCGAGCTTTAGCTCATACTACCTCTGAAATTGTGTGGATACAACGGCTCTTGGGTGATATGGGAGTCCATCTGAAAGATTCTACTCTGCTATACTGTGACAACAAGGCTGTTATTCATATGGCTCATAATGATGTCTTTCATGAACGCACAAAACATATTGAAATAGACTGTCACTTTGTTCGTCATCATTACAAGCAACAAACCATCGCACTACCTCATGTTTCCTCTGAGTTCCAGCTTGCAGATCTCTTCACCAAGTCTCTATCTTCTCCTCGCATTCGTTTTCTGGTCAAGAAACTCAAGATGTGTTGTGCACCATCTTGAGTTTGAGGGGGTGGGGGTGTTAATATATGTTAAGATATTCCATATCTTGCATATTACGATATTCCATATCTTGCATATATTGTGTAGTTACTTTTCAGTTAATTTGTTGTATTTTGTTTCCTTATTTGTAGTCTGTAATCTTGTATAAGTTGAGTCTGTAATCCTTGAGAATATTGCAATACACAGAAACCCTTTCATTAGATCTCTATGCCATGACAAATTCTGTCAGTATAAAAGCAAGGGAACATAAAAATCTCAGATTCTATAGTATAACGAATAAAAATAAGGAAAAACTGATGATAAATGGTATGTTGGTCCGCTTTTCTAAAATTAGTTCTATAACTTGGGCGAAATATCCATTTTCGGATATTTAAAAAGTATCTACAAATTTGTTGGGTATTAAATTAGTATCTAACTTTGCTTGTCTTTAGACCCGTAAAAAAGAATTTAAGGGTTATTTAAACAATTGTGTTTTTAAAAATTCAAATTTGGCCAGCTGATCTGAATGAGTCTGAATATGCAAAACCATATTATTTTACTAGTTGGCAACCAAATCTGAAATTTTGATCCACCGTTGGAGATGTTCTCCGATAAACGAGATAAACGTCCGTTAGTGTGTGCGTTCCTTTTTTTTGACGGTGGATTTGAAAGCCTCCATTATACGAAGATTTCTACCTACCAATTCATATTTATTTTTAACACATGCAAGGACAAACAGTCACTATAATCTATGACTTTCGTTGCACCTTCACGCAGGGGCGAAGCCAGGAATTATAGGATAGGGTGCAAAATTTGCTATAGGGTGAAAAAAAAAAATAAGGGGTGCAAAAATGAAAAAATGGGCTTATATATGAAAAAATATCTCTAATTAGGCTTGAAATGGGCTTTGGAGCGAGCTGGGCAGGGGGTGTAAGTGCACCCCCTTGCAATGGGCTGGCTCCGCCCCTGCCTTCACGGTGTGTCAATCGACCAATATCAATAATACTACCGATATCATAAATTGAGTTTAAAGGTATAGCATTATTATTTGTGGAATTATTTTTTTTCACATTTTCCATAATATTTATTGCACTTTTTTTCAATAAGGGTAATATGGTCATTTTCACAGTCTGTAAGAATTACTTTACTTATTTTCGTTAAGGGTAGTTTGGTCATTTTCACAGTCTCCATAATATTTATTGCACTTTTTTCTAATAAGGGTAATATGGTCATTTTTACTATCTGTAAGAATTACTTTACTTATTTCTGATAAGGGTAGTATAGTCATTTTCATAGTCTCCATAATACTTATTGCACTTTTTTTCCAAAGGGTAGCATGGTCATTTTCACAGTCTCCATAATATTTATTGCACTTTTTTCAATAAGGGTAATATGGTCATTTTCACAGTCTGTAAGAATTACTTTACTTATTTCCGGTAAGGGTAGTATGGTCATTTTCACAATCTCCGTAACATTTATTGCACTTTTTTCCAATAAGGGTAATATGGTCATTTTCACAGTCTGTAACATTTCCTTTACTTATTTTCGATAAGGGTAGTATGGTCATTTTCACAGTCTCCATAATATTTATTGCACTTTTTTTTTCCAATAAGGGTAATACGGTCATTTTCAAAGTATTTACTTTACTTATTTTCGATAAGGGTAGTATGGTCATTTTCACAGTCTCCATAATATGTATTGCTTTTTTTTTTTACAATAAGGGTAATATGGTCATTTTCACAATCTGTAAGAGTTACTTTACTTATTTTCGATAAGGGTAGTATGGTCATTTTCACAGTCTCCATAATATTTATTGCACTTTTTTCCAATAAGGGTAATATGGTCATTTTCACAATCTGTAAGAATTACTTTACTTATTTCCGATAAGGGTAGTATGGTCATTTTCACAGTCTCCATAATATTTATTGCACTTTTTTTCAATAAGGGTAATATGGTCATTTTCAAAGTATTTACTTTTACTTTTTTTATATAAGGGTAGTCTGGTCATTTTCACAGTCTCCATAATATTTATTGCACTTTTTTCCAATAAGGGTAATATGGTCATTTTCACAGTCCGTAATATTTACTTTACTGATTTTCAATAAGGGTATTCTGGTCATTTTCACAGTCTCCATAATATTTATTGCACTTATGTCCAATAAGGGTAATATGGTCATTTCACAGTCTTCGAAATTTTTATTGCACTTATGCCAATAAGGGTAGTTTGGTCATTTTCACGGTCTTCGGAAGAAGCAGATATTTTTGTTGTGGTTTTGTCGAGAAAATCGAGAGAAAAGGTTGGTATTTGTCCAAGTCAAATGTCCTACAAAGTCATGACTTGTTGACTTGGTCTTGATCCTTTTTTCTAATATTAAGAAAATTTAAAATAAAAAAAAAAATTGATATTTAGAAATTAAATAAAATTGTTATTTTGTATAACTGTTGCGAAAGTAGTGACAACAAAATTGTAAGAGTGATTAATTCGGGGTTGTTTTAGATGTGGTGGAATTTTTGGGTGGAAACATCATTTCAGATTATAATTGTGATTGTCTGGATAATTGTCAACAAATATAATTGTGACTAGTAAAAAAGTTAAATATTCATATTCATTATCACGATTTCACAATTTAGCAACAGTTATAATTGTTGCAGGACTTATCACAGGTGTATCAGTGACTGAAAAATAAACTGTGACAGGTTACACTGTGAGAAAATCCTGGTTTTGGTGTAGTGCAATAAACCGCAGAGATACCCAATTTTTGATTATGTATAAGGGAGAGATGATGGTATATTCCGGAAATAATTATGACCATTTGATTTGATTGTATTCTTCCTTGAAAAGAGATGCTCCTGAAAGGAAGAGTGTTTTGCCCACAAACTTATAGATCAAATCTGAAAAAGCGGGGGTCTAACAACCTCACCTAATATTTTGATTAGCAATCTGTATGGACTAACTCGAATATACTTTTAAGAGAATCAACTAGACAATCAGACTCAATATTAAATAAAAAGTATATCAAGGAGTTAATATCTCCATCTCTCGATTTGATCTATACTCAAGCAAATAAGAATTCTGCAAGTTTTTTTCAAATACAAGAGATATAAACTTGGATGGTACCAAAGACCAATATCCAAGGATCAATCAATTTTCAATCAACAACCAAAGGTTGGATTTCACAATTGATCGATGCAACGCACAACCTATGATATTTCAAATATATAACAAAATATAATGTGGAATATAAAGAACACAGACACCAGAAATTTTGTTAACGAGGAAACCGCAAATGCAGAAAAACCTCGGGACCTAGTCCAGATTGAACACCACATTGTATTAAGCCGCTAAAGACAACATCCTACTACAAACTACCTTCGGTCTGGACTGTAGTTGAACCCTAATAAATATCACACTGATTCAAGGTACAGTTGCGCTCCTTACGTCTCTAATCCCAGCAGGATACCACGCACTTGATTCCATTAGATGATCTCACCCACAACCAAGAGTTGCTACGACCCGAAGTCGAAGACTTTAATAAACAAATCTGTATCACACAGAAATGTCTACGATAATAGATAAATCTGTCTCCCACAGATAAACCTACGAGTTTTGTTCCGTATTTTGATAAAATCAAGGTGAACAAGAACTAATCAATAACCCGGACTTATATTCCCGAAGAACAGCCTAGAATTATTGATCACCTCACAATAATCTATATCGTATGGTAGAGAAACTAGATATTGCAAAACGATGTTTGTGACTTATTTTTATCTTGCTCTATCGGAGATATAATCTCAAGACAATTATTCAATTGAACTCGTACGTTAGAAAATGGCAAGATCAGATCGCTTAACTACAAGAGAAGTAGTTTTGTCTGGCTTCACAATCCCAATGAAGTCTTTAAGTCGTTAACCGACAAGGTCTCGAGAAGAAACTTACGGTTAAAGGAGAATCGACTCTAACAAAACCAACTAGTATCACACAGGAGGTGTGGGGATTAGTTTTTCCAGTTGCTAGATGTCTCATTTATATAGTTTTCAAATCAGGGTTTGCAATCTAAGTTACCTTGGTAACAAAGCATTCAATATTCACCGTTAGATGAAAAACCTGATTTATCCAAGGTAATATATTTCAACCGTTAGATCGAAACTTAGCTTGTCACACACAAATGAAATGTACTTCATTTAGGTTTGAGTAACCATACCTAAACGTGTACATTTGGTTGGTTCACAAATAGTGAACCAATGTGTTTGTACCCTTAATATTCTACACCAAAAATGGGCTAACTTGGGCCTAAAAAGCTCCTCCTATTAACTAGGTATGGGCTTCTCTAGTTAGCCAAAGAAGACTAACTAGGCCTCGCTTGCCAAGTATGGATCATTGGGCCTCATAAGCATCTTTAGTTGGCTAACAAAGCCCATGAGAAAATACCCAATTAAGGCTAGAAGGTGCCACGTCATCAGTGCCTCGTCAACAAGATGGACCAATCGAAGGGTTCCACGTCAGCATATAAGGCCACGTCGCCAGATTCTGTTAGCTGACGTCAGCAGTTCAAACACTATCAGCAGCTTTCCGTTCGCTGGCGTCATCATGACGTCAACAGTTTACTACAACAACAACAATTTCTGTTCGATGACGTCAGCAATTAGTAACAGCGTTAGAATATTCACGGAATATTCCGTTAACGTTTAAACGGCGTTAGCATATTCCAGCACCGTTAGTTGACGTCGTCTGCTGCATCAGCATTACGTCACCCTGCAACGTCAGCATCGGAACCTTCATCCTTCCGTCGCCGGTGAAGTAGTAGGTCGCCGGCGGACGAAGCCTGCGGCCATGCAGCGACGATTATACGGCGATTAATCTGTTAACCTGGTTTTCATCTTAATCGACGATTAATCGTGGGACTGATTCGGTGTAGCTCGGTGCGACTTAATCATGTAGCCCCCGGATATTCGCGCCCCATTCCTATTACTCTAAGGATATTTACGCCCCGTCAGACTACACCCATTACTCTTACACCTTTGGTTATCCACACCCCATTGTAATTCCTTATCCATAATGAGAGTTTATGGAATATGCTGGGAGCCATGCAGGGAATCAATGCCAGAGCCATGCAACCATGCAGGGCCAGTAACTACAAGATGCATGCAAGGGCCAGTTGTAACAACATGCATGCAGGACCATTTACTGAAATTCAAGCCTGCATCTAAAAAGGATTTTGGTAACTTATAAATGGATGGTTCTACAACCAAAAAGGTGTGCAATCTTCCCCATTAAAAGTCCTGGGAAAAAATTCTCTTGCTAACTTAGGCATTGGAGGTTTTTTTGCAGGTACCCCCCCACCTTTCTCCATTATTCAATTGAAGACAGAAGCAGCGATCGTGTTCCGGCAAAAACATCATACAATTTCTGTGTTTGGGTTAGAAATAATTTTACCTTACAAACAGTGGCACCGACTAAGGGTTTCGAGAAAAGATTATCGTGTTTACCAAATCGAGTTATGGAAATAGTTAGACAGACTACACGAAGGTCTAATTCTACCAGCAATTCCCAACCACGCAGGAGACGCGAAATTGAGAGGAACGAAATTGAGGTTTAATATGCACCTGATATACCCACTGGAAACAGACAGGGTCAAGATCATACTCATAACAGATCACTGAATCGTGGACGAGATCGGGATCGTTTTCGTGACAGAGCTCTAGATCTGAATCGGAGAAGGGAAAAACAACCAGTGATCGATAACGAAGTTATTGACGTTGATGGGGAAAACCCATATGTTCGTGGAAATAGAGGGTATGTGTTCGGCATCCCATCTAGGAGGAATCTCAATCGACAGGATCTGCGTGATGGCCGCACCGCGACCCCCGGTACAGAGGAACAACAACTACTGAATCGGCAAGACGAGCTAGAGAAGGAGAATGCTCTCCTGAGATTAGAACGTGAAAACCAACCTCGACCTAGGTCTGGTGTTTTGAATAATCATAGGGTCTGATTTGTATGGCAACGCCTTGGAGGTCGAATTGGGCCATAAGTTGCATATTCTAACAGAGAAGTAATCGATCTTGATCGACCAGACATGAATCTATTAGTCACAGGAGATTTATCGAGACGACCCAGGCGAGCAGAGGATCGGACAGCTGCAACTCAACAGAGCGCGGCCAGAACTACATCTCATTCAGAATGTCTCAGGAATGAAGAGGATGTAGCTCAAGATCAATACGACGAGAGATAATTTTCGCACATTTACTATGCTCGTTCGGAGCAAGGCAGGGATGGCAGAGAGACTACTGGGTAGGGGTGGGACTTGGGTTGGTTGGGCAGGTTAGAAGGCTTGGCCGAGGCAAACCCGAGCTAGGAATTCTTTGCCCAGATTGCCCATCGAACCCGTGGAACTTATTGAGGTGTTGCCCAAGTCCGCCCAAGTTATGTTCCTCGGGTTCGTTGGGTTGGCCCAAGTTCCACTAGACATACAAGTTTGTTAATGTGATAATAATAAATTTAGTAATAATAATATTTAATTCCTCTATTTATTTTAAATTTCCAAATAACTGAAGATTATTTATAATAATATAAACTCTTTTCATATCGAATGATTAATGAGATAGATATAATTTATATTTTCACTAATAGATTTGAAAATAATATCTAAAATTTCTCTAAATAGATAATAACACTAATTATAAAAAATGTTTTATACATAGTTCTTCGGGTTGGGCGGGTTGTTTGGGTTAGAAATATTTGTTCCCATGCTTGCCCAAATTTAACTCGGGTTCATAAAATTGTTGCCCAAGCTTGCCCAAAGTTTTGAAATACGTTGCCCAAGTCCGCCCAACGTTCCGGTTGGGCATGGGTTGGGTGGGTTGACCCAACCCAAGTCCCACCCCTACTACTGGGCACCGAAGGAAAAAAAGGAGATCGGACAATCATATTCCAGAAGACCGGGATTATGATAAGGAAGGTAGTTCCTCAGATGGCGACTTAAACGCGATAACAGAAGCTCGTCTTGCCAAGATGATCGAGAAAGTGATGATGAAAAAGCAATCCCGAGAAGAAAATATGGAAAGGCTACATCGAGCAGCAGGAGTTCCTTTCAAGCAGAATATCAGAGAATTCAGGTCGCCAATGAATTTTTTAGTTCCAAAATTGCCGGAATTCGATGAGAAAACTGATGATCCAGATCAGCACGTTTTACACTATGAGACCGTCATATCCTTGTGGCAGTACATCGACGAGTTGATGTGTAAAATATTTCCGCAATCCCTGACAGGAGGATCTATAACGTGGTTCAATCATCTTCCAGCGCAGTCGATAGGGACTTACCATAAGCTGATTGATGATTTTTGCTCTAACAATAAGTACAACAAACATGACCGGAATGGATTCCATTCACTGTTCCTTCTAAGAATTCGGAAGGAGGAAAGCATCAGACAATTCACTAGGCATTTCAAGCAAGAGTTAGCGGACGTGGATGGAGCCAACGACCAAGTTGTCATTGCGGCATACAAATAGGCTTACCAGCATGATCAAAGAGGTGTGTACAGTTCTTTGGACAAGAGACCACCAAAAACTTTGGAAGAACTATATGATCGGGTAGATGAGTACGCCCGAGTGGAGGACGATTCTAAATATCTAGAAGAAGTTCACAAATCATCCAATCATCCAAATGATGGGAAGAAAGAAAAATCCAAGAACCATTCGAACGGACAACATAATGATCGCGGGTATGTTCGAGAGCAAAATCAAGGTGAACGCACGAAAACTGGGTATCAGAAATTTCACGATATGAAGCTGACCCCGCTGAACATAAGTCTTACAGCGCTGTACGAAAAAATACACAAGGATTTGATCCCCCCATGTCCTTTGCTAGCAGAAACACGAGATAAACGTGATAGGAGCAAATACTGCAAGTTTCATAAAGACCATGGTCAAAAAACTGAGAACTGCCGCTCTTTACAGACCGAGATTCAGTGAATGATCGACGCTGGGAAGATGTAACAGTACGTGAAAAAGGACTTTGGAAAAGGTCCCGGATAGTTTGGCACGACCAACGTGATTAACGTCAGCCACGCCAGGATCCATTCAATGACCAGGCGGGCATCGGAAGACGAACCCAGGAGGAAGATCAGTCAGTTGAAAGAATGGTACTTGACAAATCACATCGATTTTGTCAGCGGTAATGGAGCAGAAACTAAGGATCTTGGGTGCACAAAGATCGAGTTCTCTGATGCATACATGATAGGTGTATATGCTCCACACAATGATGATATCGTTATAACTGCTTGGATTGGCATGTTTCGTGTACACCGGATTCTAGTTGATACAGGAAGCTCAGTAAGCGTGCTTTTTTCAAGAGCTTACTCTTCCATGAATCTCCCACACAACTTGATCGAAGAGGATGAAAATCCAATTATCGGTTTCAGCGGCGAAGTTACAAAGGCTATTGGAAAAGTGGAGTTACCTATAACAGTGGCTGACAAGTCCGTCTTGGGCACTTTTTTGTTGATGGATTGTTGAGCACCCTACAATGCGATTGTAGGACGAGATTGGATGCATGATATTGGTACAGTCACATCATTTAATCATCAATGCCTGAATTTTATCACACCAGAAGGAGTCGTGAAAGTAAGAGGCGACCAGATGGCCGCCCACAAATGTCACGAGAGTGAAATGGATGAGTACAAAAAGTCAGAAGTTGGCGAAAACCAGATGATGCAAGTCGAGCAGAAATAGAAATTACAGAATCCTATCCCTCCAAAATCATATAGGGAAGAGGACGCAGCTGAACCACCAACGATCGAGAAACTGGTTGAGGTCCAGATTGGAGATGAGGAGCACAAAACAACGTTCGTAGCGGAAGATCTGCCTGCACATGAACGTGACGGTTTGATTACATTGTTAAGGGAAAACGCAGACGTTTTCTCATGGAGTTTTGATGAAATGCCAGGAATAGATCCGAATGTAGCCTACCACAAGCTAAATATCGATGAGAAGTTTCATCATGTTCGACAAAAAATCAGGAATATGGCGCAAAGAAAAAAATAGATGGAGTTACTGAAGAGGTCATAAAGCTGTTGAAAGCAGGATTTATTCGACCAGTGAAATATCCTCGCTGGTTGTCAAATGTGGTACTCGTTCCAAAGAAGAATGGTAAAATTCGTTTCTGTATCGATTTTACAGATTTGAATAAAGCATGTCGGAGTGATCTGTACCCCCTGCCAATGATAAGAGATTTGGTGGATAAAACCGCAGGGTATGGGAGACTGTCATTCATGGACGGTTTTTTTCTGGGTATAACCAAATACCTTTGTTCGAGGTCGATCAAGAGCATACTGCATTCGTGACTGACATAGGAGTTTACTGCTATACTGTAATGCCATTCGGGATAAAGAACGCAAGGGAAACCTACCAGCATTTGGTGGAAAATATGTTCAAGGATCTGATCGGGAAGTCGATGGATTATACATCGATGATATGGTAGTGAAATCTCAGCACAAGGAATCGCCTTTTCTTGATCTGCAGAAGACGTTCGATATCTTAAGACAATATCTTTTGAAGCTCAATCCAGCAAAATGTTCATTCGGGCTGTCATCGGGAAAGTTCTTAGGATACTTGATGACACACATATGAATCGAGGCGAATCCGGAACAAATCAGAGCCATCAGAGAAATGCAATCCCCAAGACCGAAGAAGGAGGTCCAGAAGCTAGCAGGACGATTAGCAGCCTTAAACCGTTTCATTTCACACTCATCGGATCGATTCAAGCCATTCTTTGACATTTTGAAGAAAGCAGTGAGTTTTGGTTGGATGGCTGAGTGTGAAAGGGATTTTGAATAGATCAAGCAATATTTGTCAACCCCACCGGTTTTGGTGAGTCCAAAAACTGGACAACCCATTGGAGTTTATCTGGCTGCAATGGAGAACGCTGTGAGTGCAGTGCTGTTTGTTACGGATCCACATGAGAAACCTGTTTACTTCGTCAATAAATCCTTGACGGGGGCGAAAACACGGTACAAGAAAATTGAAAAGATAGCACTTGCACTGTTCCAAGCATCTCGTCGCCTCAATCCTTATTTCCAAGGAAGGCAGATCGTGGTATACTCGGAATACCCGCTGAAGAGAATCTTGGAACGTGTTGATGAAGTCAACTAGCCAGATGGTCAAATTTTCTGGGGGCGTATGAGATCAAGTACGAAACCAGAATTGGAGAAAAGGATCATGCCCTGGCTGCACTGCTAGCATATTTTCCTGTGGACGATATAAAAACGGTTGCTGGAGAAGAAGAAGAGTTGTTCAAACCCACTGAGCCAGTCACTGATCAGACTGGGGGCGAGTCTGCAATGGAGATCGATACACCAGAACCATTATGGACTGTATTTACTGATGGGTCATCAAATATTGGTGGTGCTGGAGTTGGATGCGTCATCCTTACTCCCGAAGATTCGAAGATTGAGAAAGCGACCAGGCTTGGTTTCCAAGCATCAAACAATGAAGTTGAATATGAAGATGTGATTATCAGTTTAAAATCTCTCAAACAGTTAGATGCGAAGAACGTGAAGATGGTGACTGATTCCATGCTAGTAGTTAACCAATTTTTTGGGACCTACAGAGCAAAAGAAGAGAGAATAGCCTTGTATTTGGATCATATGAGAGACCTGGAAAATAAGTTCGACCGATTCTCTATTGGGAAGCGACCACTATTGTAGAACAAGCACGCAGATTCTTTAGCATATCTTTATTTCGCAGTCAAAACCGATACCCCCCGTTTCGTTGTAGTAGATTTCCAAGAGGAACCTAGCATCTCCGACAACCACTTTGTTCTGGCTCTCGAACATGCTAATGGGGGCGAGAGGGCAACTACATCATCACAGGGAGATACTGAGAACATCGACATCAATATGGATGTTGACAGTCCAGTGAAAGAAAATTCAAGAAATCATGTTGAAAATGTTGCAGAATGGCGTCAACCTTACATCCAGTACCTGACAACCGGCGAACTCCCTAAAGATGAGAAATTTGCTGCAAAAGTGAAAAAGAATTCATGGAGATACTCAATGATCAAATGGATGTTATACCGCAAACCTGTCTCTTTGGAGCCATTTTTGCGATGTGTATCAGCCGAGGAAGGACAACTGATACTGGCAGAGGTTCATGAGGGAATGTGTGGCAGCCATTCTGGTGGGCGCAGTCTCGCGCACATGATACTTACCCAGGGGTATTTCTGGCCGTACATGCAGAAAGAAGCTAAAGAATATGCGCAGAAATGTGTGCCATGCCAAGAACACGCTCCAATTCCGAAAAGGATCGCCAACGAATTACATCCAGTTTTTAGTCCCTGGCCATTCTCTATGTGGGGATTAGACATTGTCGGACCGCTTCCCAAAGCTCTTGGAGGCGTCAGATTCGTGTTAGCCGCTACCTATTATTTCACCAAGTGGGTCGAAGCAGTGCCACTGGTACACGTTACCATACATGATGTGAAAAGGTTCATATGGGAGAATATCGTCTGCAGATTTGGAATCCCAAATGCGATAATATCAGACAATGGGAAGCAGTTCGATTCTGGGGTGATCAAAGACTTTTGCAAGGGCCTGAATATTCGCCACAATTTCTCATCTCCTTATTATGCTCAGAGCAATGGGCAGGAAGAACCGACCAACCGCGTTATTATGGACAATCTCAAGAAACGACTGGAGAAGGCTAAGGGAAAATGGACCGAAGAATTCCCTGGAGTCTTATGGTCCTATCGAACAACCCCAAAAATGTCAAATGTATTTTCACCATTTACATTGACATATGGGACAGAGGCAGTCATACCCACCGAGGTATAACTCAAGACTACCAAAACTCGTGCTGTCAAATCTGGGAAAAATGACAGCATACTGGCTTGGGATAAAGAGTTGCTGGAAGAACAAAGAGAAACATCCTTACAACAGTTAGTCTGATACCAGCAGGTAATCAAGCTTAGATATGATCGCAAAGTCAAAGAACGGTCGTTCAAGCCAGGGGAGTATCACTACACCATTTTTCCAATATAGTAACAGAAATTCGTAACAGGAAATCCCTGTTACAAAACTTTTGTAACTGCTAGACGCTGTTGCGAAAGTAGTAACATGGCATATGCTGTTACAAATTCGCAACTACTGATATATTACGTGTGCGACTAGTTTGTGTGAGCGGTAACACCTTACTTCAAGTGTACGAACTACTTGTGGGCACATCGAAATCAAGTGACGAACATATTAGTAAAATCAAGACCCTTAGATCCGGCTGATTTTTCTTAGAGATTATAACTCACGAAGATAGGATTTTATAAACCAAAAAGAATAGCGAACCTAATAGGGCATTTGGATACTCATCTAGGAGTAACTTTTTGACTTCTAGAAATCAAAATGCAAGAAGTCAGTTTGGGTGTAGAATTTCAGAATGACTTCTAGAAGCAGAAAAGTCGACTTTTTGTGAAGCAAAATATCTGGACTTCTGACTTCTACTTCTGGAGAAGCAGAAGTCAGAAGTAAAACTGTATCCAAACGCGCTATAACCCTAGATTCGGTATCCTCTCCATGACTCTCTCTTTCTGTTTTTCCTCGCACCCAAATCGCTGATTTTTTTTTTTTTTTTTTTTTTTTTTGCAAACCATCATTAGATTTCTAAGAATATCATTAGATGAAGAAGGAGATGTTGATGTTGATGGTAAAGAATCAATTATAGGATTAAAAGACTGAGCTGAGAAGAAGATTAGGGTTTCTCTGAGAATCAAAGAGATCTATGATGGTGGTGATATGTGACTGAGATCGAGAGAAGAGGAGTAGAATCGAGAATTGTCGATGAAGTTGGTGTTGATTTGGGCATCGATTCAAACCCAGAAGAAATTGTAAGTGAATTTAGGGTTTTGTAATTTGGTGATTTTTGTATGAAATCGTTTTAAATTGATAAATTGTTGATGGGTTTAGTCTTAATTAAAGTAGAGATGGATTTTTATAAAGAAGTAGAAACTCGAATTAGGGTTTTAATAAATCTAAGATGAATATTGGGGTTTTCCTGTTGATTTGAGTTGCAAGAAGAAGAGTTATTTATTTATTTAAATACAAGATAGAGATTAAGTCTGGCTCTCGTGTTTACATTTATGCAGGGTTCATGGCCAGAAAGTATTTTAATCTTTTCATTTGTTGGTTATCCATGATATACCTTGCTCAGGCTAACTTTGATTTGAAAAACATTTTTTGATTTCTTGATGATCCAGGGTGGAGCCAAGAAGGTTATCATTTCTGCTCCCAGCAAAGACGCACACATGTTTGTTGTATTCTTTCAAACGCTAGTTGCACCACCAACTGTCTTGGTCCCCTTAACAAGGTTTGTTTGCTCCCCTTTCCAAGGTTTGTTTGCTTGCTTAATTGTCAATTATATCAAGTTGCAATGCCATCTTTATTTTATTATAAGTGTTTCTTATGTTTTTTTTTTAATCTACAGGTTATCAATGACAAATTTGGCATTGTTGAGGGTCTCATGAATACTATCCATGCAATGACTGGTTAGTATTGTCTCTGTCGTGTGTTTTATTGAATTCATTTCAGGAGTTATGGATCTGTATCTTATGTTTACTCCATGTGTGCAGCAATACAAAAGACTGTTGATGGTCCATCCAGCAAGGGACTGGAGCAGGGCCGTCGCTGGCTATAGGCCAGCTAGGCAACGGCCTAGGGCCCCCAAAATCTTGGGGCCCCAAATTGTAAATGTTGTTGGGGTACGTTTGAAATTTTTGAGAAAATATTGGTTTCGTAATGTGTGTGAGTCAGTAGTGACCACGAAGTCAACCAAAATTAAATAAAATTTCTATTTTGATAACTATATATCAGAAGAAACTGAATTTTGGGCATATTGCAATTTGGGGACGACTGATTTTATGTATTGCCAAATACCCATTCAGTTTAAGCTGTTTTTTATTTTATTTTTGCATTTCCAATTCTTATTTACTTATCTTTACTCTTTAGACTTGGTTTAGGTTGTGTTGTTACTGTTTCCAAATGGCGATTATTAAATTTTAATTGTTATAGTTAGCTGATATGGACATACATATTTGGGATATTTGTGTGCAGGTTTTGTATATTCTCATTCTTGAAGTGACCAAATATCAATTCCAATCATGGGTCCTAAAAAGACAAAATGCAAAAGTGATGGTTCTAAAAGAAAGACTAAAATAAGAGTCGAAAAACTTAAGAGTTCTTCGTGGGGAGAATTGAATAAATATTTAGTTTCAAATGATGAAAACCATGAGAAACAATGAATGACAATGGCGAACAGCGGGTAAATTTGGTTAATGAGATGGAGAGAGATGGTGATCTTTAATTTAGACAATGATGAGAATGCTTTTAAGCAAAATGAAGAACCAAGATGGCCAGAATTGTCACCACCAAATACAAATGTGGTTGGGCAAGATGAAGAGCAAATGAGGCAATAATTGTCACCATCTAATACAAATGAGATTGGGCAAGATGAAGTTGAACATGGAGAATATTGACCAGTGAATATTTATGATATGAGAATTTTGGGTAACAATATTAACCAAAATTTAAGAGATATTTGGATAAAGAAAGGTCCAATAAGAAAAACAGATAAGAATTATCGGTTTCCTTTTTTATAAATACGATAGATGCTCCAACCGTGATCACTATACACATAAGATGGAGAATGGGAAAGTCGGGACAAGAAATGACAACAAAGATTTTGCTTATATAGGCCTCCATTTAAGTAAGTTCACCTAGGGCCTCTAAAAACTTTGCTACGGCCCTGGACTGGAGAGGTGGAAGGGCTGCTTTGTTCATCATCATTCCTAGCAGCACTGGTGCAGCAAAGGTACTTAATTCTCTTAACACGATACATGTATAATGTACTAGCTGCCAGTCATGAGCTATGTTGACTGGAGGAAACCTGATTTTTTTTTTTATTGTTGTTAAAGTTGTGTAGGCTAATTGTTCTTAGTATTGTTGTGCGCTTTGCTTCTTCTTTTTCCTTTTGTGATTTGTACTTTTTATGGTTTACTTTTCACTTACCTCTTACATCTATTATCCAGGGCCTCGTGTAGCCTTGCTTGTTAGGTTTCTCTTGTGGGTTTGTTATAATTAGGTGTAATTATGAGTAGAAATCATTCTGTCCGAAACAAGTTTTCTAAACTTGAATGTGACTTTTACCATATATCATCATTTTGTCTCTATTTAGGTTAACCATAGTGACCAATGGTATCATCTATCATTTTTTAGTGCCTTTTGCTCTTTGATTTTGTTGTTTAGATATTCAATTTTCTCTCTTAAAAAGGGTATGTCACAAATCTCAACAGTATCTGCATATAAGTATGTGTAATTTCTCTGCTTGTGAATCTGCTCGCAGACCACTACTCAGGCATTTCACTGTATTTTCTTTTTTCTTTTTTCCCGGTGCATGCTAAAGTCCAAACTATAATAGATAGCAAAACTTGAACATAGGAAGGTTTTTTGTCAGCTAACTTAGTTTCATGTGGACACAGAAAATCTATGAAGGAGTATTTGCAAAAAGATCGTGCTATGAAATTCTTGCAAGGTCTACAGAGTCACTTTTATGTCGTTAGGATTCCGATCATACTAATGGAACCATTTATACATCTACCACAAATATTTATTTGTCGGTTCGACAAGAAGAGAAACAACAAGAGACCAATACTAACTTCTTAGAAATAAGAGTTGTATCGATGTTTTGTTATTTCTCCTCTTAGCGAATCAAGGAATAAGTCTTTGTGTGGTGGATGAAAATGGCTCCATTACTAGGATCTGGCTCCCAATACCAGAAAATAAATTGTGCAAACCTTGCAACACTTGGCACAATCTTGGCATTGAATGATCGATAGAACTAATACTTAGATACATCTATTACAAACATGTATTGTTAATTGTGGTGATGGACCGAAAGGGAACCTTCCTATTCAAGTTTGTATAGGATTAAGGTGCCTGAACTAATTCGGCAGACTTTTGTGGTTGATTTTGGTTTGGGAGTAGTATCCTTAGGACTCACTTGCATAGTCTCCAATACAATGACACTTTACAATTTCACGTAATGCGTGCTGATCTGTGGTGAAGATCGCTTTATCAAGGTGATAAAATCAACCTGACTCTTACACTTTTCTCCATATGAAACCAATCTCATAGCCGATACTATTAAGCAATACGTTTCTTATTTTAGGTGTTGGACGTGAATTCTGGAGTTCAAAAATACACTTTTGATGGTCAAAGGACCTGTGTATTAATTTCTTTGAGATTGTAAGCATAAATCTCTTTGAGGCAAAATCTTTTTATTATTATAAGCTAGAGAATTTCATATACTGACGTTACTCTCTTGTGTCCCACAGAGTGCAAAAACAAATCTAAATGTGGAGCAAGTTTTCTTTTCCATATCCAGGGATATTAAAGAAAGGTTTCTGAAACCGACACCAAAGCTGAGGTATGAGAGCCCCATTGTACATGAACATTTGTATATCTATCTCTAAATATGGAAACAAATCCAGGCTTTTGTTCAACTCTTGATCCTTCTTCTGTATCTGTTCAGAGTCTACAGTGATTCTGGTGATGATAACAAAATAATTTTTTTAGTGCAGGTTTGCTGCATCATCACGACAGTTGGTTAAATCATTGGAGGTGCCATTAGTGAATGACATGGGATACACAAAGCAGTATGTTCGTTGTCTCCATGTTTGGGGATTTCCTTTCTATTTTCCTATGGTAATCTAGGATTTGAATGCCTTTAGAAACTCATTTTTTTTCCTTGTTCATTTTCTATGTTGGTAATTTTTTTAGTTTTTGAGCATAATACCATGGAGTATTCATTAGATGTTGATAATTTTCTAACAAATAAGAAATATATGTTAATAAAGTCAAGTTTCAGTTCATTGTGTTGGGATTAACTTTTAGGTACACTTCATTTTACTGGAATATTTGAGGTTAATTATGTATGCTCTTTCATTTGCCGAATCTTCTTGTTTAACATCTCTGAAAAACCATTGTTGACAGTGTTTATTCTTTGCATTGTGTTCTAATTAGGAAAAAAAATGCATGACCATTTGAATTGGCACAAGATGGGTTGATGTCGTTAGGAGATGGCCACTGGCGAAGTACTGCATAATTGCTTCTTTCTTGGAAGAGATGTCTCCTGCAAGAGAAATGGGCATGAGGCAGAAACATTTGGTTTGAAGATACTGAGTGCATTGGTTTGCACCATTTTGCGGCATGAGAAGGCAAAGAATGTTAAGTGAGTCCTGTTCCCGTTAGTTTTCTCATATGTTATCTCTTTGGTTTTATCCTCTGTGACTGCTTGAATGTATGCTGAATACTTAGAAATTTCTAAAGATTCCGAAATTCTCTGAGTTCTAAACTACCTGAATATATGTTGAATGAATAAAAGAATTTATTGTTGAATGTGTGAATAGCTAGGATATGGAATGAAAGATTTATGCAGGTTATTTTGAATCCCGGCAGGATTCCGGCTGAAAATAGACTGACATAGACTAACATTGACCGGGTCAAAACTGGTCAATATTGACTGGCAGTAATTTTTATTGATGTTACAAAAAAATTCGAAACGGCTTAGATATGTTTCGACTTCGATGTTACTAATAATTCGTAACAGCTGATTCCAGTTACGAAATTCCACGTAGTAGCAGCTGACGCCTGTTACAACCACTATTACAACCCAAAATTCGTAACAGCAACAGGGACGTTACAAATATTTGTCACGGAATGTTTCGCAACAGAACATGCATGTTACAACCCTGTTTTGTAACATATAATATTTGTTTCTAATCGGCCAAAATGGTGTAGTGTATGTCTTGAAGAAAACCCGAGCAGCCACGATGGAGCCAAAATGTGGGAAGCTCGGAACAAACTGGGAAGGTCCATACATAGTGGATAGGCCAGCAACTCGTAGATCCTACTACTTAAGGAACCTCGATGGAACTAAGGATTCAAAGCCATGGAAGCCGTGGAATTCGTTCCACTTGAAGAAGTTTTATCATTAGAAGTAGATTCAAATCCTGTTGTGCTGCACTCTTTTTCCTTTTTGATGGTTTTATCCCACTGGGTTTTCCACTTAAAGGTTTTAACGAGGAAGCTATAGTCGAAGCAGTAGGTATTTATCTTGTTATTTCAATTCAGAAATTTAATTCAACATTTATTTTAGTATCCCATACTTTGTCAATATTGTTCGTGTTAATCATAAGCTGTTGCGGATGATCGAATCCGCAGTCATCCTTAAATGAAAAAACAATACAGTTCGAGTATACTATAAGCAACGTCTCAAACACCTCGCAGATAGGGTGAGTGCGCAGTTCGGGCATTTTTTACCTTGTCTCAATTTTATCCCATCGTATGGGACAGCAACAAATGTGGCGAAAATTTTCATCTTTCCAGGCACGTGGAAATGTACACATCCCAAACTCTGCGTGCATCTTGAATAGCAGGATTGGCCCCCTGTGCGAATTCAAGATAGCAGAAAAACTCAACTTTTCATTTTCATGCGCGAGCGAAATGCAGCAGGGAGGTGCACCCATGCGCGAGCATTGAGCAGCATGACATAAAACATACTGGGGGTGATTTATATGTCACCTCAACCACTTTGGGGAGATATATATAATACTCCAGCACAATCAACACATCCCTGGGGGCGAGTTGTGTAACACTCCGAGAAGCACGCTTGGGGGCGAGTTTTGTAACACTCCGGAGAAATGAAAATTCAGATGGGAAAATGAACTTCTTAACCCATAACTAGTTATGGATTAAGAGGGGGCGATGTTTGTACCCTTAATATTCTACACCGAAAATGGGTTAACTTGGGCCTAAAAAGCTCCTCTTATTAACTAGGTATGGGCTTCTCTAGTTAGCCAAAGAAGACTAACTAGGCCACACTTGCCAAGTATGGATCATTGGGCCTCATAAGCATCTTCAGTTGGCTAACAAAGCCCATAAGCAAATACCCAATTAAGGTTAGAAGGTGCCATGTCATCAGTGCCTCGTCAACAAGGTGGACCAATCAAATGGTGCCACGTCAGCATATAAGGCCATGTCTCCATATTCCGTTAGCTGGCGTCAGCATGACGTCAGCAGTTCAAACACTATCATCAGCTTTCCATTCGCTGACGTCATCATTATGTCAGCAGTTCACTACACCAATAACAATTTCTGTTCGATGATGTCAGCAATTAGTAACGGCGTTAGAATATTCACGGAATATTCCGTTAACGTTTAAACGGCGTTAGCATATTCCAACACCATTAGTTGACGCCGTCCGCTGCATCAACATTACGTCACCCTGCAACGTCAACACGATATCAACATCGGAACCTTCATCCTTTTGTCGTCGGTGCAGTAGCAAGTCGCCGGCGGACGAAACCGGCGGCCATGCAGCGGCGATTATACGACGATTAATCTGTTATCATCTTAATCGGCGATTAATCGTGGGACTGATTCGGTGTAGCTCGGTGCGACTTAATCCTGTATCCCCGGGATATTCGCGCCCCATTCCTATTACTCTCTAAAGATATTTACGCCCCGTCTGATTACACCCATTACTCTTACACCTTTGGTTATCCATACCCCATTGTAATTCCTTAGCCATAATGAGAGTTTATGGAAAATGCTGGGAGCCATGCATGGAATCAATGCCAGAGCCATGAAACCATGCAGGCATGCAAGGGCCAGTTGTAACAGCAGGCATGCAGGACCATTTACTGCAATTCAATCCTGCATCTAAAACGGAAATTGGTAACTTATAAATAGATGGTTCTACAACCAAAAAGGTATGCAATCTTCCCCATTAAAACTCCTGGGAAAAAATTCTCTTGCTAAATTAGGCATCAGAGGGTTTTTTGCAGATACCCCCCACCCCCACCACCACCACCCCCACCACCACCTTTCTCCATTATTTAATTGAAGACTGAAGCAGCGATCATGTTCCATCAAAACATCATACAATTTCTGTGTTTGGGGTAGAAATAATTTTAACTTACAAACACAATGGTTAGCCATATGAGCACTTTCATATCAACCATATTCATCTTCTTCACAACTAGTTCAAATGACTCAAATAAACTAGTTGAAGAGTTGTTCAATTACTAAGATCTTTATACATAGACACAATTGAAATAAAATCGGTTTGATTCACTCGAATCAATTCATGAACAATATAGCCACGGTTTGAAAAGATTGATTTCCTTATTGATTTATTTTTTAAGTTCATGAGCTACTGATTTGAGAAATATAACCATCTTGGGTACGCGTACGGGTATGTGTACCTTAGCTACCGGATTTGAGTTTACAAACTCAACATAAATTTTCGTGTCGAAAACTTCCTTGGGTACACGTACGGGTACGCGTACCTAAGGTGACTGGTCTACTAATTTGTAAACTACAAACTCAGCAGAAATTCTCGGTTCGAAAACTTCTGCCATTACGCGTACGGGTACGCGTACCCAACCTGTCCCATTCACCAATACCACATGCACACATATGCACACACTTGGTTTCCAGTACATGGATTTATACACTAATGTTCTAACACACTATATGTGCTTATATCCAAGGATGGTTACGTAATCTCAACTCTACATTTCAATCATTGAAACATTCTTCTATAATGTTATAATAGTCGTTAGACATAAGAATCGACTATCATCATCAAAGCTATTTTCAAGATTGAAACGTTATCATGACTTTTGTCATGAGTAAAGATGAAAAGTGGTTAAAGTGAAATCTTACCAACACATATTTCGAGAAAAATATAGGCGAGTAAACTCGGCTCGAAATAGCAAATGTGTATGTCTGGAAACTATCATACTTATACGACTGTTGTCTCAAGAGTAGGAGATAGATAGATTTTTGAGTGTTAGATAAGTTCAAGTCTCCACATACCTTTTGGTCGGATGAAGTTCCACTAGTTCCTTGAGTAGTTCTTCGTCTTCGTAAGATAATCTCCATGGAGTTTGGATCTCAACTATACTTAACTATCCTAGACCGAGACTTAGTCATAAGTAAACTAGAAATCAAGACGTATATTTTTGATCACTAATATTGACAAAAATGCTTGAGATAGCAACGCATGCGAGTTCGGCCGAGGAATGCTCTAACAATCTCCCCTTTTGTCAATTTTAGTGACAAAACTATCAATACATATGGATTATTACAAAATAGATAAAACTTTGTAGATTCTCGTCCACATGCTTGATATCCTTGGTGCTTCAACATTACTTGAAAACTTCGTCTTTTCGAAGTACTCCCATGATTACATAGATGTTTAGTTCAGCGTCATGGTTGTTGAAGATCCGTAGCCATAACAATGAGAAAACAAAATCTCTCGATCATTGTTATACAGTTTCATAGTATTATTTACACAGCATCAAAGTTCTTATATCACAACCTTGACAACAATACTATTGTGATATGTATTACTCCCTCTTAGTCAATACTTTCGTCTCAAAACGAAAACCACTCCCCCTTACATAATGATCCGAAAACCAAATGTATTTGTAGTGTGAACTACATATTAATTCTCCCCCTTTTTGTCAATAAAATTGGCAAAGGTACGAAAACGGGATCCTAATGAAATTTTCACGGAGACGCTTCAAGACCGAAGAAAAGGACATATCAACTTTGTTTAGATGCAACCATAAAGTCGGAGCTAAATGCATTCATCAAGGAGTTTATAAATATACAAGATAACCCCTAAAAGGTTCCACATCCGCACTCCCCACAAAGATATGGAAATTAAGAACAAGTTCAAAAGAACTCTCCCTCATTTGATGTCATTCCCGAGAGAACAACAAGAGCGACCTTACTTTTACAAGAAAATAAGGATTTCTTTGGACATCAAAAACCACAAAAAAAATTTTGTATCCAAAATTCTCAATTAAACTAACCACAAGAAAAACCATGATTAATTTAATCGGAATACACAACCAAAATAACCACAAACGAATCTATGATTACTCTAGTTGGGAATGCTCACACAAGAAGACTTATGGAGCTGCACAGTATATACATAAAATATGGATCAGGGAAGATCAATACTGCGGCATAGACAAGGATTCATCCTATTTTCCATCACTTTTTGCACAATGACATACAATAGACGTAATCCTTGTAAATAAAAATTCATCCTATCTTCCATCAATTATTTGCATAACGACATAATAGGTTCAATTTTTGTTTGTCAAAAGTTCATCGATATTGTATCAATACTTGCATATCGACATATAAAAGAGATAACTTTTGACATCGTACGGGACAATAATAGTTCACGGACGCAAAAACACATATCCCATAACATATTGCAATATATAAAACCATGAAGATTAGTACTGCAAAAATCATCTTCCAAACAATTTTAGAGTTTAAATAAATAAATCTAAAAAAAAAGATGAAAATATTGGACATAGCTATGTGTAATCACAATAATGGATATTCCAAACTATAGTTATATTCTTCCTAAAACACAAAAATAAATTTCTCATAAGAAGACTTCGTAGAAAAAATAACAAATTTACTAGAAACCGAGCATGAGCTAAAGTTCACGTTCGGTAGCTTCACGGGTTTCGAGACCTTTAAGCTTGTGATTCATATTATCAACTGCGTCTTCGGAGAAGATATCCTCATTGAGAAGTTCTTTAACATGTGACTTCATGAGACCAATCTCAGTAGTAACCTTTTTCAACTCACTTCTAACAACATCAAGATCTGTCATTGTATCAACAAGTTGCAGTTTTGCTTCCTCAAAGTATTTAAGAAAGTCATGAACCACTTTAGCAGAAACCATATCCTCATTCTCAACATCTTGGTGTGAGTAGGCATAGTAGCATGAGGCATTAGGTGTACATTATTCTACAAGAGTTCCTTCCTTCCTTCCTTTTGATTCAAAACCAAAACCTTTCTCAAGAAATCCGTTTGCAAAATTACCATGGAGAGATGAAGAAGAGGACATTCTTGTTCACCCAGAAAATAATCTATAGTATGCGTACATGACTTACGTAACTCGATAGGTCAGCTACTTAAAGCTTTCTTAGGGAAGGAAGTTTTAGGGTTTCCTTAATTGATTCATACCAGTCACACGGTTAACCTGTATGAGTTCAATTTTGACCCAAGAGCAGAACAAGAGTCGTAATCACACGACTTTGTTGAAAACTCTTGCAAACGAGAAACATCATGATGACTCCAAAAATCTATGTCTCATAAGAGAAGCAATTTTTAGAGTACATGAGTAGCACCTTGTTTAACCAAAAAAATTTTAAAAAAATTGACAACATCAAAACAAATTCTTGTGCAAGTATTTTTACAGGGATACTCATGCTAAAGACGATTAGAAAATATCTTGAGAATCTGAAAATATCATTCTAACAAGTATACCTGAACATATCTCTCAACCAGGAATTTTTGTGTGAGAGATTTCAACCTTGTGATTAAGTAGCACAAGTATGAGCCTTTATCTCATCAAGTGAATATTGTTTTTGGTTAAACCTCTTCCTTATATACTTTTGAGGAAGACTGTTATGATGTGAAAGGTTATCATAAAATTTACTATCATCATATACGACACATAGTAAGGATTTTTACCTGAAAAATGTTGTCTAGATGAACTACACAGTTTGTTGATGATTTCCTTGCTCAATAATCAATTTTAGGTTGTCATCCATCTGCTCATACCTGCCTTCTTCACTTGTTACATGATTCACATCATTATCTCCATTTTTAACAGGAGAGAGAACATGAGTTCTTATTGAACGATATTTTTCAAATGGTCTATTATGCTTTTGTGCATTTGAGGAACTCATTGAACTGACATTCATGGTAAGAAACACATGATGCGCACTAAAACCAATTGGTTTAGACATACGAATGTCAGTTATACCTTTAATAATCAATTCTAAGGTGTGACCAAAGATTTGTTTTTCTACTAGGGTTTCCTCTTTTGCACTATATGCCCTTTTGAATCACAAAAAAAGGCACACTTTCTGATCACGAGAGTGATTATAGGTTTCAGACCTAACATTATCGTCTGGAGATTTATTTCTTCCAACTGATATGTGAATACCCTACACATTAGTTTGGGTGGGAAGAGAATCTGAGATTACTTCTGAAACTGGAGCTCTTTCACTTTGAACAAAAGTAGATGGTATAGCAGACTTTTCTGAACATCCTTGAATGGAGAGTTTACTCAAGATATGTTCAATATCTAAAGCATCCTTTTTAAGTTTTGCCTCAAGTAGGATATGAGATGATCGAACTTCCGGATTATAAGAAGCCTTTTCACTGGAGCCACAGTCTTTTACTACACCAAGAAGGACATTGACATGTTTTTTCAACTGTTTGAATCTATCAGCTTGAATTCTAACAACATTTAGAATTAGTTTACTCTCGCTAGCTATTTCCTCTTGAACAACAGAGTCAGATTTATTAGGATAACACATGTCAATGTTAGTATGTTTCGTTTGAACACTGGGTTCGTCTATAACAGAGATTGAGGGGTCTTTATCTTTGATAGACTTATTAGAAACAGAACCTCTATTTGTGGTGATGCGTTTATCTGAGATAGTACACTTGTCCATAGAGTCAGATCGCTACAAACACAGACTGATAATTCCTTTAAACGTGTTTGCTTGCTTTGATACCAATTGAAAAAGCGGGGGTCTAACAACCTCACCCAATATTTTGATTAACAATCTGTATGGAGAAACTCGAATATACTTTTAAGAGAATCAACTAGACAGTCAGACTCAATCTTAAATAAAAAGCATATCAAGGAGTTAATATCTCTATCTCTAGGTTTGATCTATACTCAAGCAAATAGAAATCTGCGAGTCTTTATCAAATACAAGAGATATAAACTTGGATGGTACCAAAGACCAATATCCAAGGATCAATCAATTTCCAATCAACAACCAAAGGTTGGATTTCACAATTGATCGATGCAACGCAAAACCTGTGATATTTAAATTATATAACAAAATATAACGCGGAATAGAAATAATACAGACACCAGAAATTTTGTTAACGAGGAAACCGCAAATGGAGAAAAACCCCGGGACCTAGTCCAGATTGAACACCACACTGTATTAAGCCGCTACAGACACTAGCATACTACAAACTAACTTCGGTCTGGACTGTAGTTGAACCGTAATCAATATCACACTGATTCAAGGTACAGTTGCGCTCCTTACGTCTCTGATCCCAGCAGGATATTATGCACTTGATTCCCTTAGCTGATCTCACCCACAACTAAGAGTTGCTACGACTCAAAGTCGAAGACTTTAATAAACAAATCTGTATCACACAGAAATGTCTACGATAATAGAAATTTTTTTCTCCCACAGATAAACCTACGAGTTTTGTTCCGTATTTTGATAAAATCAAAGCGAACTGGAAATAATCAATAACCCGGACTTATATTCCCGAAGAACACCCTAGAATTATTGACCACCTCACAATAATCTAAATCATATGGTAGGGACACTAGATATTGCGAAATCACAAACGATGAGATGAAGATGTTTGTGACTTCTTTTTATCTTGCCCTATCGGAGATATAATCTCAAGCCAATTATTCAATTGAACTCGTACGATAGAAAATGGAAAGATCAGATCGCTCAACTACAAGATAAGTAGTTTCTTCTGGCTTCACAATCCCAATGAAGTGTTTAAGTCGTTAACTAACATGGTCTCGAGAAGAAACCTACGGTTAAAGGAGAATCGACTCTAGCAAAACCAACTACTATCACACAGAAGGTGTGGGGATTAGTTTTTCCAGTTGCTAGACGTCTCCTTTATATAGTTTTCAAATCAGGGTTTGTAACCTAAGTTACCTTGGTAACAAAACATTCAATATTCACCGTTAGATGAAAAACCTGATTTATTAAGCTAATATCTTTCAACCGTTAGATCGAAACTTAGCTTGTCACACACAAATGAAATGTATTTCATTTAGGTTTGAGTAACCGTACCTAAACGTGTACATTTGGTTGGTTAACAAATAGTTAACCAATGGTTAGCCATATGAGCACTTTCATATCAACTATATTCATCTTCTTCACAACTAGTTCAAATGACTCAAAAGAACTAGTTGAAGAGTTGTTCAATTGCTTAGATCTTTATACATAGACACAATTGAAACAAAATCGGTTTGATTCACTCGTATCAATTCATGAACAATATAGCCACGGTTTGCAAATATTGTATTTCTTATAGATTTATTGTTTAAGTTCATGATCTACCGATTTGAGATATATAACCATCTTGGGTACGCGTACGGGTATACGTACCTTAGATACCGGATTTGAGTTTACAAACTCAGCAAAAAATTTCGGTTCGAAAACTTCTGTGGGTACACGTACGGGTACGCGTACGCGTACCTAAGGTGACAGGGTTTACTAGTTTGCAAACTACAAACTCAGCAGAAATTCTAGGTTCGAAAACTCCCGCCAGTACGCGTACCCAACCTGTCTCCTTCACCAATACCACATGCACACATATGCACGCACTTGGTTTCCGGTACATGGATTTATACACTAATGTCCTAACACACTATATATGCATATATCCAAGGATGGTTACGTAATCTCAACTCTACATTTCAATCATTGAAACATTCTTCTATAATGTTATAATAGTCGTTAGACATAAGAATTGACTATCGTCATCAAAGCTATTTTCAAGATTGAAACGTCATCATGACTTTCATCATGGGTAAAGATGAAAAGTGGTTAAATCAAAAGCTTACCAACACATATTTCGAGAAAAAGATAGGCGAGTAAACTCGACTCGAAATAGCAAATGTGTATGTATGAAAACTATCATACTTATACAACTGTTGTCTCAAGATTAGGAGATAGATAGACTTTTTAGTACTAGATAAATTCAAGTCTCCACATACCTTTTGGGCGGATGAAGTTTCACTGGTTCCTTGAGTAGTGCTTCGTCTTCGTAATATAATTGCCATGGAGTCTGGGGCTCAACTATACTTAACTATCCTACACCGAGACTTAGTCATAAGTAAACTATAAATCAAGACGTATAGTCTTGATCATTAATATTAACAAACATGCTTGAGATAGCAACTCATGCGAGTTCGACCGAGCAATGCTCTAACAGAATCGTTGATGTTTTTGACTCAAGAGTAGCAAGCCACGAACCATCCATTAAAGATCGAAGAACTCTCCCCATAACGACGAAGAAAAATCGCCCCAAAACGGCGAAGAAATATGTCAAAAGACACAAGAAATAATATAGCAAGAAAGATGAAAAAACTCAAGGTTTTTTTTTAGAAAGGAAGAGAAAAGAAAGAAGAAATAGAAAAAATGTATAACTTTCATACATCAAAGAAAGTAGTATAGTTTTGGTCTTTTTTTCCTCCTAATCTGGTTTGGCCTTGGCTGAACTCCCTTGTAATCTTTGAGTTGTTCATGTTAATAAAAGAATGATTAAGAAAAAGAAGAAGAAGATATCTTGTATATTATTTATCGAATGGATTGAATCTCATGATTTACGCTGTATTTTTCTTTTTTCTTACTTTGTTAACTCAATACATCAACTAATCGATAACTGCTCGTTGTTTCTCCTTCTTGACGCCGTGTCGATCAACATTATGATTGGTTTGTGGAATTTTAAAATTAGCCATATATGGAAATTCAAACATGAAATTCAATCCAGAACCGTCTCATAAATGAATTACAGCAGAATGTTTAGTCTGTTTCTCTCGGAAAAAAAAAAGAGTTAATTAGTGTTTGGGTCCTAAATTTATCCAATTTAGTGTTTGGGTGGTTGACTCGTTAGTCAACCAAGTCAATTGGTCAATCTGTTAGGCTCATCAACGTGCGTTAGTGTCTGTTAAGAACAGAACAATATCATTGCTGAAATTTAAATGAATGAATGACAAAGTTTCGCTTTCGTTTGTAAGGTGAGATGGGCGTCCAAAATGAACGGCTCCAACTTCATCGTTCATCGCTACCTTCATCAGAGATATAATTGGAATAATTCATCGCTAATCTAAATACCACAAACATCATCTAGATGTGTTTGTGACATCCCTTATCGATCCGTGTCCACCCTAACCGAATATAATGGGATTTCTTTACAAAAAATTAGGTGTTTGTTACCTGATATAAGATCTTTAATCATTTTGATATTACACTCAAACTTGATTTGAGGGTCTTCTCGAATAGATATGATGAAGGCCATGATGATGAGATGTTGGTGACAGTGGTGGCAGCGATGAAGGAAAAATCAGAAATGGTACCCTTACCACCACCATCTCAATTAAGTGAATTATATGCAGATGAAATGAAAGTTTATAATGCTTATGATAAAGAATTTTTCTTTACTTGCATGAGGTAGGTCGATGGTTGTAAGGCAGAGAATTGGGGGAAGTTAGTAGGCTCTCTCGCCTATAATATTAGGGACCAAATTAGGTCTTATGTTCAATTGGATATTTGGTGCATATTTTCGCACTGATACTGTTATTTTTAGATAATTGAAGATATAATGAAGGAAAGCAAAGAGTGCTAGTAAGTGATTTGAGATTTGATTCACAGAAGGAGTTAGCGTCCATTAAGTAGAAACCAGAAAGAGATTGTCATCAAAATTCAGTAGTAAGGGAGTAATATTGACTCAATAACGGACGTTGATGAGCCTAACGGATTGACCAATTGACTTGGTTGACTAACGGGTCAGCGACCCAAACACTAAATTGGACAAATTTAGGACCCAAATCCTCTACTATACGAAAATCTAGGACCCAAACACTAATTAACTCAAAAATAAATAACAAAAAACAGAAACCACGGACAAATACCTCTATCTCCCCTCCTTTAAAATGCTAAGTCATATGGGCTCCCACGTCGCACGGTGAGCGTGACATCCCCTAAAATTAAATTAGATAAAAGCTTTGGGCATTAGTAAACCTGGGGAGGACACTTGGAAAGACTCTATTGGTCCAAACATTAAAATTTCAGCGACACTAAGTTTTTAACTGGTCGTTTGTAACACCGTCAGCTTAAAGGTGGGTGCACAATACTTATGTGTAGATCTACAGCCAATTAATTTGTTACACTTAGTTTACACCAAAAAAACTTAACTGGGCGATATTAACGCCAGTTAGGTAGACAATACATCTGCCAAAAACTAAACCTAACTCATTCACAAAACGAACTATTGTAATTTCTCTCATAACTCTGTGCAGTATAATTGACTAAACTATCGCACAAACATATATGAGTTCAACAAATAGTTAGCATTGGTTGATTTGGTAAATGTTTGAGATGGGTTTTGTGAGATTAATGAGTAATATGAGTCGTTGTATGCTTGGGAAGATTGGGTTTCAATCCAAATCAATTTTGCAGGGAAGTTGAGCAAGAAACATATGTGACAGAGTTATCTCCATCACCAGCTCAAAGAACGAATATCAAGTGCTTGTAATAATGCCTGAACCATCAGTTCTTCATCAAAAGTTGTTGCCATAACCAACAGTTCTATCAGGTGTTGTCATGAGTTCTGTGGCTCAGTTATTGTGGTTGTTCTTGGCATATTAACAAAGGTTTCCTAACAATTAAGACAACCAAGGACAGTGGGTGTGTAATGGACTTGGAATCTGCTAGCAAAGTGGTTTGATTTGTGGTGCGTTTTGGATTGCAGGGAAGATACAAGTGCTGCTAGACAGGTTTGTATGAATGAATATATGAGTTCTGGTGGCTTTTACCAATCTTTATTAGGTAACTAATTTCTATCTAGAGTCATAGTTGTTGACGGTGCTTGCTTTTGTCTTTACTTATGAAGTGTTCTCAAGGGCATGTTTGTATTTGCTATAAAAAGATTAGGCACCTAGGAACATTGAGATAATTGGTTACCACTAGCATGTTTCTGTTTATTGAACGGTACTATAGGTTCCTTCTCATGTCTCTAAGACTGTAGACGGTATACCATACATGGATACATTTACTCCCCTAACACTTTTAGTGAAGCTTGCCCAAGAATTGGTTTGATTGCAGTTCATGGGATTTTTGAGAAACTCTAGAGTTCAAGGACGATGAAGGAAAAACGAACAAAAACTGTCCAACATTTTACTTCATTCATTGGCTTTCGCTGGATTTCTAGAGCTAGATTGTTCTCTGCTTTTTTTTGTTACTTCCATTTGTCCATGTAATACAGCTCTCTTTTCAATTTTGGACCAACCAAATATGGAAACCAAAATGCAATTAAGTGCTACACAAATTAGTATTTGTGCCTGCTACACACAGACGAGTAATTGAGCTTTGAGGATCACTGACAAATATTCATTTTTGATGGATTTTTTTCAAATAGCTTCAAAATAACATTGTTGACTTTGGCTTTTCCTTAAACCTGGATAATTTCTTGCCTCCCTGTGTGGATGAAGCCTTAGCCCAATGCATGTGTGGATTCTATCACCATAAAATCTATCATCGTCACATAGAGAATTTGATTGATTTTATGCTAGTTTAATTGGGGCCCCGAAAATTAATTAGGGGCCCTGACTATTTTATACCCACACCAAAATTTTTATGGGGCTTCCAAAAGGTGGTGAAAATACTATTTTATCCTTACTACTTAAAAACCTATTAACCCTAAACATAAGGCCCCAATTCATTTTCTAAAACCAAAATCAGAAAACTCTCCACCCCTCCCTTCCTCTCCCACCCGAGTTCTCCCCCTCTCCTCCATTAACGAAAAAAAAAAAAAAAAAAAAAAAAAATCTTCGTCGATTAGAAAGTAAGTGACTAAAACCTACTTATGTTTTGATTTTTTTCTTGAGTTTTGATTGTGAAATTTAGTTCTCGAACCGATTTTTTGTAGTAGCAGAATTAGGGTCGTTACTATTTATGATGTTATACCCTAACGACCCTAATTCTGCATGTATACTCTATGAAAAATCGTTAATCTGTATGATGTTCTAGTGAACGACCCTAATTCTGCTACTATAATTTTTTTCCCTACATTTGGGTCGTTACCTCTGTAACCGAACCTATTGACGACCCTAATTCTGCTAAGAACAGTCTCTCTGTCTTAAAAATTGGTAGTGTCGTCAATATATATATAAGCGAGTCGTCATTTAACTCTTTTGGTTTAGAATAGAGTCGTTACCCATATATAGTAACAGATGACGACCCTAGTTGCAAACAGAAATACTCACTGTCCAAAATATTGATAGGGTCGTCAATCTGTATCACACTACCCTAACGATTTTTCATAATCTAAGGCAAAAAATTGTAGTAGCAGAATTATGATCGTTACTATTTATGATGTTATACCTTGACGACCCTTTTAGGGTCGTTACTATTTATGATGTTATACCCTAACGACCCTTTAGGGTCGTTACTCTGTATACTGTTATACCCTAACGACCCTAATTCTACATGTATACTCTATGAAAAATCGTTATTGGTAGTGTCAGTAAAGTGACGACATAGGAGAGTCGTTTAGGTATACACCCCCCGACTATGACGACCCTTACACTTGAGTTGTTCCATGGTGTGGATGATTCGACCACTTGGAGCAACGAACATACAAATTTAATCTCACCATCAACACAATCATGGTTGTAATTAGAAGCTTCACCAACATCATTTCCTACACTAGAATCATTCATTTCAAATAACCTAAATTTTTCACCAAAAAACTATACTTCTCCCTACCCGCAACACCAAAACACAATTTTTTCTTTAATCAAAAAAAAAAACACCAAATAACTGATTTTAATCTAACCTTATTACTTAAAACCTTAATTAACTAATTAAATTTAATTAACACTAATGACTTAGGGGTATTTTTGATATTTCGAAAAATAAAGGATAAGGGATAAACCAAAGTGTTATTTCATGTCCCTTTTTGTTACGTAGTGCAGGACCCCTAATTAATTTCCGGGGCCCCCAATTAAACTAGGGATTTTGTACATGTGGTTCAATATATTTAGTGAATAATGGGTTCGTACTCTCTTTCAGGTGTGGACCTGGCACAACATTCTACTATAAGTGTGGTGCCAGCAATGAGCAAAGAATACACCTTTAAAACTCTACCCTTACCATTGCCGTTCAATTATCGTAGATGAATATTAGTAGTTGGAGAAACTTGAGAAGTCACCCAAAATATCACGATTGCTAAAGGGGGACCGGAATTAGCAGGGGCACCGTTTAAATGATTTGACGGCCAGGATCGGATTTAATTTTTTAATTTTTTTGTCTCATATGAAACGGTACCCTGTTAACTCCAGACCCGCTTTAGCAATCATGCAAAAATATGTGCAAATTAAATGATGATCCGCTTTTGTTGTCACTATACGTAATACCTTGATTGCCGTTGGACTAGGGTGTCCCTCTTGAATTGTGGTGGTGCTCTGTGGTGCATTCACAAATTAGTGAATAGGTATGAACGTTTTTATTGAGAGAAATTGGGTAGGTATAAAGTTTTGGACGTCATAAGGCTGTTTTTATTTTCTATGATTGCATTTCTTTTAGACACTAAAATTAATATGAATTATGCAATACCTTATAATGTATAATTTAATTTAATTATCAACTGCATCTGTGGTCCATGAATAAAGAGAAACCATCAGCAATAAAAGCCGAGTCACACCAAATCAAAAATTCAAAGCGACGGGATGAGGTGAAGCCAATCATACCAAATCAAAAATGCTAATGGACACGGGAGGGCGAAGCCCCACAACACCAAACTTGCTGTTGCGTGGTCCTTCTAGTCTTTAATATGGGATCTTAAAAATTACTGTATAAAGACATGTAGTATGGTGACTATGGTCCTGTTATTGGCTATTTTTTATTGGAATCATTAGTTTGCATCAATTTCATCACTAGCTTTTTTTCAAACGCTGCTATTGTTGCCACTAGGACGAATTTGCCTTCTATTTTTTATTGCCTTCCATCCTGCTAGCCACTAGAGTCTAGAACCAATTTGTCTTCCATTTAAGATGTACAGTTGAACCACCTTATTTATTTTTTGATAGAGATTTCAGCCTATCGAACCACCCTCTCCACATATTCTGTACCTCTTTATGACAGAACAATCAAGTTTCGGGTATGCTAGTTGGCCACGAGCTCATAAATAACCATGAGCTGCAGGCATTCTTTCCCTATATAACCCCGTTCAACTAACAATTGATTTACATTGTCACTGTTGTACCCTTCTTTTGTTTTGTGCAAACAATAAGGCGACAATCTTCACCTATCTATGGCTCATCATGGTATTTCAGGTTTAGTTGGGAAACTTGTTACTGAAATAGAGGTCCATTGCAATGCTGACGAATACTATAAAATTTGCAAACACCATGAAGATGTTCCAACCGCAGTTCCTCATCTTTTTACTGGTGTCAAAGTTATCAAAGGAGATGGTATCTGTTCTGGTAGTGTCAAGGAATGGAACTTTATCATTGGTATGTATAGATGGAATTGCAGTCAATCCCATTTCACTTTGAGTTAATTAGTGTTTGGGTCCTAGATTTTGGTATGGTAGAGGATTTGGGTCCTAAGTTTGTCAAATTTTGAGTTTGGGTCCTTAGAAAAGGTTTTGTGCAACTCTGCAACCTTAAAATCCCACCACCAAAATTGAAAACCCATGTTTTATTAAATCAACACACATACAAGTAATCAATTTAATCAAATCACTAAACAAAAACTCAGAATTCCAAAATCATTAAACAACAATATTATATATCAGGAGTTATATTAGGGGAAAATAAAATATAAAACCCATCATGTGAAATAAGAGTTGATGCTATTATAGGTTTGGAGGGATCTAGAAACTTAGAAAAACAAGTAACAGGTTTTTTAAGGACCCAAACTCAAAATTGGACAAACTTAGGACCCAAATCATCTATTATACCAAAATCTAGGACCCAAACACTAATTAACTCATTAATAATCCCATTGCACTTTATTACATTTGATTTACGCTTCATGGCTTTGCATCAACATGTTTATTTTCACGCATGCAGATGGTAAGACATTTAGCGCTACAGACACATACCGATGAAACAAGGACAGTACATCATCGTATATTTGAAGCAGGGACGGGCCTAGCAAGGGGCTGAAGGAGGCTATAGCCCGTCCCTAATTTTTGGGTAAATTTTTTTTTTTATAGAAATTTAGGTCTAATTTTATGTTTAGCCCACATATTAGTTGTATTTAGCTAATTGTATGTGATTTTTAGCCCATACTATGAGGTGATCAAAATTTAAATCATGTTTAAAGTAAATAGTCTTCTTCCACTCATTACCTTTCTACTCCTACTTTCTTCTATTTTGGTAATCACTTTGTTTTTCTGTTATTTGTGTTCGTTTTAACTTTTATTCCCCTAGCTATTTAGTATTGTACGGGTGGATCACTCTTTAGACACTAATTATGTGATGTATTCCAAAAAAAATTGTCGCATTATCGGCTGTTACAATCCAGCCCTACCCAAGGGAAAATCCTGGGTCCGTCCCTGATTTGAAGGAGACTTCATGAAGGATTTCAAGAAGTTTGATTGGGTGATTCAAGTGAATCCAAAGCCTGATGGAAAGGGAAGCATTGTTAGTTGGTCTATGGTCTATGAGAAACAAACGAGGATGTTCCAGCGCCCTTCGCTCATCTACCTTTCGTGCATCAGAGCATTATGGACATGAACAAACACCTATGCGCTTCTGAATGAATAATGGATGCCGTCTATATATACCTCGGTATTTGTTGTTTTAAGCAGTTGAGTTTGTTTTTCTTATAGTACTATGCCTATGTCTATGTACTCAATCTCAGTATTGGGTACACGTGAGTTGGTTGATTGGTTATCTTACTATGTCACTGCGTGTGTGTTTCTTAAAAATAAAGACTAATTAAGGGCACTTGCAAGTTACAGTGCTATCTATCATCTCCTTTTGATCCTTTCGAATCAATCACAAGTTATTTTGTAATTTGTTATCGCGTAGCTAGATTTTTTTTTTTTTTTTTATTAGCGAAGTATTATGTTTCACTAGCTTACCAATTATTCTTGCAAATAAATCATCACCAACCTCTAACTCGCTTGCTATTTTAGTTAAGGGCACTTGCAAGTTACAGCGCTATCTATCATCTCTGTTTGATCCTTTTGAATAAATCACAAGCCATTTAATTTGTTATCGCGTAGGTAGTTTTTTTTCCTATTAGCCGGGTATTATATGTTTCACTAGCTCTTACAAGCTATTCTTGCAAGCCACCTATTAAAACTAACTCATCATCAGCAACCTCTTACTCGGTTGAATTTTCCTTCCATTTAAGATATAGCGGAAGGAAAAGCCAAAATGAAGCCAACACAATTATTGCAGTTAAATCTCTCTTGTATCAGTGGGGATTTCCATCAAAGGTGTTTGGTGGATTCAGGGACGGAGCCACACTTGGGATAGGGGACAGTTGTCCTCCCTAGTTTCCGGTAAACACAAAATCAGTAGAGATGGTTTGGTCAAGTTGCAATATTTGCCCCCCCCTAGTTTTTCTGGTTTACAGTTAGCATATACACTTTCTGAAAGTTACCTTTTACAAAGCTTCTTCACCTTGTTGAGAAGGAACCGAATAACTTTGTTTCTATGAGATGATGCACATAAGTTGGACTCCGAAAACTCCCACATGTCTCATAGCCCCTATTTTCACCATTTTCTCCTCCCCTTGTTACCACAAATCCAAAACCTATCTAAATACCTCCTTGATCGAGATGGTAGTAATAATGGATCACCACCAATACGTCTAAATTTGTTTTTACAAAAACCCCAAATTTCAAAATTGGTTTCGTCAAATTCTACGATGTTTCATCAAAATTTTATTTTTTTGGGTTTTTGTGTTACTTTTGTTTTTGCGGGTTTTTTGTGGATGGATAGTGACACCATTGGGGTTATAACTCGCGGACTGATTACAAAACATGTCTTAACATACATCCCTTAACATGTCTGCATAAACTTCTGGGATGTTATCAAAATACTAAAGGAAGCTCTTAGAGATCTAGCTTTGTTAGCTAGCTTATGAGCTATAGTGTTTGCATTTATTTTTACATAGCCGATAGAACTACCACTAATTTTGCTTAGAAGGTGCTTTATTTCTATTATAAGACCCTGATTCTCCCACTACACATAAAGGGTTGCACCTTTTAGAGAATTTACAATATTTATACAGTCTATTTCAAACACAACTTTGCTCAGATTTAAAGATTTTTCCCACCATATAGCTTGCTGAACTGCAAGACATTCTGTCGTTTCTACATTGTGTCCTCTATTGTCGTATCTGCCTCTGATTCCCATGCAGGTACCTATAGAATCTCTGATTATTAGCCCAATCCCAAAAACTTTATTTTCTTTATTAAAGGAAGCATCAATATTGATCTTCAAATGATTAATAAGAGGAGGTTGCCATGCTGGCGGGATGCCTAAAAGTTGATAAAGACTGTGATGATTCTGATAAGAATTCATGCTTTTGAAACATTGATTGATTTGGTAATTTATGCTTTTGACTGATTTTAAAGTATTTGGAGTTTTGTTCCGAAATACTTTATTACATCTACTCTTCCAAATCTCCCAAATGGTTATCATATCTCTAATTATCCATGTCTTCCATGCCTTTTTCCTGATGATCCAAGAGATTACTAAGTTACTGGATGATTGTATGCTACTGACATTTATGTACATAGCAAACCAGATTTCCTTGCTGAGTCGAAACCAATGATTAGATGATCTAGAGTTTCAGGCATTTGATTACAAATTGGACATATAGTAGATATATCTTCCTTATAAAAACTCATCATAACCATAGTTGGCACAATGTTTCTGAGGCATTTCCAAATGAAGTGTTTAACTCTTTGTGGGGTGTCAATCTTCCAAAGTTGTTTCCACACCATTTTTGGAACTAGCTGAGATTGTCTACTCCTATGAGTTAAAGCCTTATATGTAAATTTAACTGTAAAGGCATCTCTTCTGTCTAGTTCCCATATTATAGTATCCTGACCATATTGAGTTAAGTGTAAAAAAGCGGGGGTCTAACAACACCACCCAATATTTCGTTTGGAAATCTGAATAGACAAACTCCAATATACTTTGGAGAGAATCAACTAGACAGTCAGAATCAATCTAGATAAAAGTATATCAAAGAGTTTAATATCTCTATTTCAACACAATCAAAGTTAAACAGAAGCAAGTCCGTAAACCTGATTTTAGTGTGAAGCTCTTGAAACAAAGTCTTTTGTTTTAATCACAACCTATTCAATATCCACTGTGTATAAACCTCTTTAAGCAACAATCACTAAAGGAATATTTCAACACAGTATCCACTTGAAATAGGGTTAGTCCAGACTGGTCTAACAATGTAAAGATAACAAAATCAATTGTTCAAGTATCAATCAATTCACTCAACAACCCTAAGGTCGGATACAAGAACTGATTGATCTTAACGTACAACCTGTGATATTTCTATTATATAAATAAAATATAATGCGGAAAAGAAATAACACAAACACTAGATTTTGTTAACGAGGAAACCGCAAAAGCAGAAAAAACTCGAGACATAGTCCAGAATAAACACACACTGATTATAAGTTGTTACACCAATTTCCTACTACCTATTCGGACTAGATGTAATACCTTCTTCAGCTGTATTCTAATAGAACTCCTAGCAGAACACCGATTCTTTTTAGGAACTCTTCACACAAATCTTCTAGCAGAACCCAAGGTTCTCTTTAGAAGATACAACAACACGATTGATACGAATCAATATTTTGTTTACACAAAACACCAGTTTGATTTCCCTTTCGATATAAATCAAGGTTTTGGAAATCTTATAGATTAAGGTTTTAACTTACAATCAATATGCATATTCACAAGAAGTCCGTGAACCTGATTTTCGTAAGTGAACTTGGGTGATTCCAAAGATCAATTTCCAAGTTAAGAAAACCCTAATAATTCTACAACAAGAACAACTAGATAAATCTAGAGATATCTTGTTTAAAACTTCAAAAGGATTTTTACGAGATTCCTTAATCGAAGTTTTCTTTCTAGTATCCGATTTCGACTAACAAGTGTTGGTATACGATCGGAAACTGAAATCTATCAAAACCTAGGGTTTATGATCAACAACTCTTGAATGGTTTTATATCGAAAGAAAACCTTAGAAAACAAGACGGGAAAATAGATTACAAGTTTTTAAGGATATAGCAACAGGACAATAATCAATCAAACACGAAGATTAGATTCAACTTGGCTTTGTGATCCCCAATACAAAGACTTAGAATAACCAATTTCCTCAACAAAGATTTCAACTACTGCTAAAATATCAATGAAGAGTTTTTTATTTATTTTATGTTTTAGTACTAAGGTCAAAAATAAAATACTAACCATAGATTTTGTATAAGCTTCAAAACCATGTAAAATCAACAAACTACGCTATAAGTGAACTAAATGGAGATGTATGTAGAAGCAAATCAAACACTAAGGATATACACTAGTGACTGAAATGATTGTTCAATCAACTAATTCTCTAGTTTGCAAGGTCTAGCATTATAATCTTACTACTTATAGACGAAACTTTCAAAAGAAGTTTGTTTACCTTCGTTTCGCAGTAGTTTTTGATCATGAACATTCAGAAACAACTGCTGCTCTAAATTAGCTACATCATGTTGAAGGACAACAAAGGGAATTTGAAATGCATGTGTCGGTGCAGAATGGGGACCCAAATTGACATAATATATTTGACAAGAGGTGAAAAACCTAGATTACAAGTTGTATAATCAATCACGAAGATTAGATTCAACTTGGCTTTGTGATCCCCAATACAAAGACTTTTATCTCACTCTAGTTCACGAAGAACAGAAGACGTGGAAAATAACCTACAGAGCTTACGCCAATTTTCCAAAGGGGATGAAAACTTGTAAACTCACGAACCCTTTATTTATAGTGAAACATAGCTTGAAAACTAAGCATAGCTATTTATGTGCATAAAACTCTTGCATGCCAAAAATAATTAAATAAATAATTAATTAGCAAATATTGTATTTATGTGCATAAATCACATTTTAACTTAGGAAGGAATCACAAACACTTTAATATGGTAATCAAAGATGTTTGGACCAATAACTAGCTTGCCTAGATGAGGAAACATCACCAACATGACCAAAAATCCCTTTTAGTCACGTACTGGGCCCAAGTTCGCGGACTCAAAAGCCCATGGAATGTTTCCTACTAATGAACTTAAATTACTCATAACTTGATCGTTACAACTCGGAATTGAGCGATTCTTGGCTCATTGGATTCGCAAGCTCATTCACTATAACATGAGATCCTTTACAAGGACAAAGGTTATTGTTACAAAGGTCGTGGCTCAATAACCTCAAGTATATATACATAAATGTACATTTACCGTCATTGGAATTGTTCCATAGAGTGAGCATATGTGTTGATAGATTAGAAAGGTAGAATTGAACAAGAATCCAAATGAAATCAATCACATACCTTTGTTGATGAAGTACTTGTTGATGTCTTCTTGTAGTCTTCAACCTTTAAGGATAGCTTCGATTCACCTTCTTAGACCTAATCTAGTCTGAAACTATCTTTAGTATGCTAAATAAAGAATGAATTTTGGCAACTAAAATTGACAACTAACTCGACATACCAACGCTAGTGGGTTCAACCGATCTATTCTCTAACAAAGTGCATTTGCAATATGAGATTAGATGTATCTTCATCAAACACTTGTCTAACTAGAAAAACATTCCATCTTTTTGGATTCTATAACATGAGATCACAAACATATACAATCCTAGAAGCATAACTGTTGTTTGGTGTAGGAGGGTGATTTATTCATGTGATCCATTTATCATACCAAACTAAAGTTTTTGTGCTGCATCTGACCTCCCATCTGTGATACTTTCTAACAATATCTTTCCCCTATTCTATTCCTTTCCAAATTCATGAGGAATTAGAGTGTTCTTCCTGGAGATGCAGAAAATCACAATATGGAAAGTATTTTGGCTTCTAAATTTTGACCCATAAATGATCTGATTCTGTGCAAAGCCTCCAAGCTAACTTAGTTAGAAGAGCCATAATGAAATGTTCTAGATTTCGAAATGCCATACGTCCTTCATATCTTGAGTAGCACAGAGAACTCCAAGATGTAAATTTGATTCCCGTATTTTTTTTATGACCCCACCAAAATTTCCTTTGAATAGCATCAAGTTGCTTCAAAGTGTATTTTGGTAGCTTAAAATTACTCATGTAATGTGCTGGGATGGAGTTTAACACTGATTTTACCATTTTTTTTCTAGCTGGTTGGTTCAAAATTTTAGAGTTCTGACCACTAAGTCTGTTTTGAAAGGTATCATTTATTTTTCTGAAAGATGATGTTTTTGATTTACCTAGAAGGATTGGAAATCCTAAATACTTATATGATGTACATAGCTGCTTTACTCCTAGTTTTTCTGTTGATGTGATAAGTCACCTGTAATAAAGGCTGCCGATTTTGAAAAGTTTATCACATGGCCTAATAAAGTTCCAAAATTATGCAAGATATCAAGAATATAAGTAATGACCTTTTGATCATCATGGAAGAAGAGTAAACAATCATCTGCAAAAAGCAGATGGTTTACTGAAGGAGTTGCTTTTGTCACCTAGACTCCTTTAATTAAGCTGTTATGTTCATCCAGAAACAAGATTCTTGAAAGAGATTCCATAGCTATGATAAACAAATAGGGGGATAAAGGATCCCCCTGTTGTAAGCCCCTAGTAGGAGAGTACTGATCACAAAGACTTCCATTCAGTCTTATAGAAATTTGAGTTGTCGAGATACATTGGTTAACTAAACCTCGTCATTCCAAACTGCATCCTAGAGACTGAAGCATTTGATCTAGAAAATCCCATTATAAGCGATCGAAGGCCTTGGACATATCTAGCTTTAAAGCTATATATCCTTTTTTCGATTTTGATTTCTTCATTGAGTGAATAAACTCATGTGCTATAATTATGTTGTCATTTATGAACCTTTTTGGGACATGAGCCACATGAGTAGGAGAGATAGTTTTATCCATCGGGGTTTTCATCCTAGTAACCATCAACTTAGATATGACTCTATAAGAGTTATTACAGAGACCAATGGGTCTGTAATCATTTGATGTTGAAGGATACTAAGTTTTAGGTATGAGACATATAGAAGTATGATTTAGTTGAGTTGGTAATTTCCTAGTTCTTAAGAAATTTTTCACTATACAAGTAATGTCATCTCCTAGTGTGCTCCACTGAGTTTTGAAGCCATCTAGCCTCGGAGAGTTCCAACTAGGCAAGCTTTTGACTACATTGTGAATCTCCTCCTTAGTAGGTATCTCCATAAGATTATATGAAGAAGTGATTATTTTTGGTATGTGATCAAAGGAAGAATGCTGAAATAATGGTTTGGTGGTGGTGGATATTTGCAAAAAATGACCAGTAAGAAGACCTACTAAATCCTCTCTTGTGTGATACTACTTTCCATTAGATTCCTTTAGAGAGACTATGACGTTTCTGTATCTCCTTCTATTAACAAAAGCATGAAAATAAGAAGTATTATTATCAGCTTATTTGACCCAATGGTCACAAGATTTTTGTTGCCAGAATTCTTCTTCGATTTTCCTCCAATAATGTATATTATTGATAGTGCAATCTATTTGAGAACTGATCTGATCATTGAATGGTAATGACTGCAGTTGAGATAGTTATTTTTTTTAGTTGATGTATTTAATTTTCTATATGTCCAAATTTCAGTCTCTTCCATCTAGAAAATTTTTTCCTTGTAAAGGAGAGCTTTTGTTGAATATCTTGTTCTGAGAAGGAAGCTGATTGAGATGTCCATGAGCTTGAAATTAGTTGAGTGCAAGATGGATCTTTCAGCCAACATTAATAGAATTTCCAGCAGTTTATGGGTCTTCTACAATATGCTTTTGTAACCAAGAGAATTGGGCAATGGTCTGAGCCTAAGAAAGGTAAATGATAAAGAGTAGAATCTGGATACTCAATTTTCCAATGAGCATTGTGTAGAGTCATATCTAGTCTTGATCTTTTATAACCCTTTCCATTTATTCTGTTAGACCAGGTAAATTTGCTTCATACAAAACCCAAATCCTTAAGACCAGAAGCATCAATAGTGTTGGAAACCTAATTATTGATAGATGTTTGATCAGAATATTGCCCTTTTGAAGTTATGTGGATATTTAGATCACCTAAAAGTTCCCAGGATTGGAAAACACTTTGACCAAGATCACTAATGAAGTCTCATTGCACTTTGATCAAATCTGTATGAGTTGAACTATAAATTCAAGAAATGAGCCATTTTTATTTTGAAGGATTTGACTTGATTAATAAGTGAATAATGTTGTCCTGTGAACAAACTACATCACATGGAAAACCATTTTTCCATAGAAGAATGATACCACCAGACAAACCTATTGAGTTGACAAACAGTGAGTTAGGGTAGCTGTATGGCCTAGTTAAGAGTTTTGCTCTATTCTCCTTAATCTTAGTTTCAACAAGAAAGATTATGTCTGGAGTATGTTGGGAAATGATGTCATCTAGGTGATCTCTAGTTTCTTTTGAAGCAAACCCTTGTACATTCCAACTAAGAATTTTCATTGTGACAGGAAATCCAAAATTAAAATATTGCAAGTATTAAATGGAAAATTGCAGGGAAAATTATTGAAGTAGAATTTATAATAATAAGTGTGTTGAAAAATTACCTAATTATCCACACTTGAGGATTTGCCTTTAAATCTCTTGAAGTAGTTTTGCTCAGATACTGTCCCATGATAAGAAGGAATAGAGTTAGGAGAATCAGTCTGAGTATCACTAAATGTCAGGGTGTTATCATTGGAGTGATTCAACCGACTCGAGGAATTTTGAATTGATTGGGTAGGTTTTCCTAACTGTTTAATTAATCTTTCAAGTGGCTCTTTGTAACATCAAGTCGGATGGATAGAAGATAGATCTATGTTATCCATGTTGTAATTGTCAAAGGTAACATCAAATTCCCCCATAGCCAAGTAATTTCTAAGCAGATTGGTGTAGTAAGATTTGGTTTCAGATTAACTAAGAAAAGTACTAAAGAAAATTTGCTAAGATGATTAATGAGAGAAAACCTAGGTCTTCGGATTCCACCAAATCAATAATGTAAAATAATCACTCCTCTCTAAAAATTACTCGTAACGCTACTCAAGACAGTTTTGAACCCAATCGCATGTCTCGGAAAATATTACAGTGAAAACAAAATAACAACTTATGTTGTAAACCAAAACGGTGTAATCTCCTTCGCTTATAAAAGATCGATAGTTAAACTACCCAAAACAATTATTATGAAGCTAAATAAGAAGAGAGATTAATTAAAACATTTAAGCTCCAAAATAATATTTATTCAAAGAGTACTAGAATTTCTTACACGATTTATTGGATTCCTCCTTAGCCCCAGTATAGAGAGCTACCTTTCCATTAAAAAAACGAAACCAAAACAATGTAAAAAAAAAGTGGTGTCGGCTCTTCGTCGTCCAAAACTGGCTCCCTAGAAACTCCCCAACTCTCTTCTCGTGTCACAGTATATATAGATGTCAATGAACGTGTTTTCCTTTTTGTGTACTTTTCACCAAGTCATCTCCCAATAAAAACAATCCATGTGTTTAGCATCACACAATATCAACCAATAATGACATGCCACATCGTCCTTCCAACACATGCATCCATGCTTAAGATGAGTCCGATTTTAGGGAATTATGTAACGAGGGTAATGGGCCCAACAACTAACTAAACAACCAATCAAAAGGATGTGTCAAATATATACTCTTTAGAGGAGTGTGCACATAATTGAATTCGCTTATGATTCACAAAGTGTCTGTCCACCTTCCTTATAGTTATATGGTTATAATCCACCAACTTATTAACCAAAAGTGGAAACAAATCTCGTATACAAAAGTAAGTACTATAATTTTTCCGTTATTTTTCTTCATTCTTTCCATTGATTTCATATTCCAAATGGCAGTGACTAAAAACAACCCTCACTTGGATTAATTACAAGGGTTAATTAGTATTTGGGTCGTAAGTTTTGGTATGTCTTTGAGTTTGGGTCGTAAGTTTGTCCGTTTTTGAGTTTGGGTCGTTGACCCCGTTAGTCAACGACGTCACTAGTCAAACTGTTAGTCAAAGTTAACTTCAGTTAGCCAATGTATTTACCCAGTTTGTCGAGGCTCTCCAGACCTCGTTAGAAGTCGGAATTAAGAGTTTGACCCCATCTTAGAAAGACGAAATAACCACCTTCCAAACGCACTTTAAAAATCTAGATTCAGAGTTAAAATGGTCAATCAAAAGTATGCGCAAACTAGGTCACAAAACTGCGTAGCTACAGATTTCAGCTCAGGCCAGCTAGTTTCCGGGGAACAGATCTCCTAAACGATAAATCCGATTGCTAAGACCTTTTAACTCATTAAATACAAGACATAGAGGAACGTTTTTCGTTAAGAAAGTGTCGCCTAAATCCCTACCTGTTGGTGCCAGTTTCGCAGACAACAAGGGGAAGAAAACTTTGGCAGAAAACTCTCGGAATCTGGATTTTCTGCCACGGTTTTCTGCCCCTTGTTGTCTGCGAAACTGGCACCAATAGGTAGGGATTTAGGAGACACTTTCTTAACGAAAAAAGTTCCTCTATGTCTTGTATTTAATGAGTTAAAAGGGCTTAGCAATCGGATTTATCGTTTAGGAGATCCGTTCCCCGGAAACTAGCTGGCCTGAGCTGAAATCTGTAGCTACGCAGTTTTGTGACCTAGTTTGCGCATACTTTTGATTGACCATTTGAACTCGGAATCTGGATTTTTAAAGTGAGTTTGGAAGGTGGTTATTTCGGCTTTCTAAGATGGGGTCAAACTCTTAATTCCGACTTCTAACGAAGTCTAGAGAGCCTCGACAAACTGGGTAAATACATTGGCTAACTGAAGTTAACTTTGACTAACAGTTTGACTAGTGACGTCGTTGACTAACGGGGTCAACGACCCAAACTCAAAAACGGACAAACTTACGACCCAAACTCAAAGACATACCAAAACTTACGACCCAAATACTAATTAACCCTAATTACAACCCTTACTAAGTGCAACCCCCTAATTATAATGTAATTAGCTAAATGCAACCTTGATTACTTTCTATAGTTTCTGCATATAATCCTAATGTTTGTTGCAACCCCCTAATTATAATGTAAAATTAAACTTCAAATCTATATTGATCTTGTAGCGTCTCTTCCTTCACGAAAACAATAAGATGTTGAGATAGTTTGGTTAATCAAAAATGCTTCTTGAACAGGGAAAGTGGGAAACCACCAGTTCTTGTTTTTTACGCTCATATCTTGTTCGTCAAACGTATAGTATGATGGAATATTTAAACAAGTCCTGAACTCAAATTAAGGTTTGATATTTTATGGTGTACGTTCTGTTTGAATTAGTTTTGAGAATACAATGCAGTTCTTCATCTCCACTTATCAACGAAGCTGGTCATATCTTGTTTTGGGTATGAGTTGCTGAGAACACCGTGATGTTGAGGAACCTAAGGAATCCATTACCATTTAAATTTTCTGAAATTGAATCACTCATGGAATAACTATTAACTAGGGTTTGAAAAGAAGTTGGTTTAGGGTAAATTTTCTGAAATTGAATCACTCATGGAATAACTATTAACTAGGGTTTGAAAAGAAGTTGGTTTAGGGAGGAGTAAATTTTACTGATAGTTTTGATTTTTTTTTTGTGGGTTGCATTTATTATTTTAAAATAAAAACTTAAATTTTGAAAAGTAGAATTGCTGTTGTATTTAACCAAAATAAGGGTTGTATTTAGTCACTCCCTTCCAAATTTCCCTCCTCTTTCCGTAAATGGTTAAACAAATATATATTATATTAAACCTTTGCATGTCGACATCATGTACTTATGTGTGGAATACTGCTTCAAGTTCGAGTGGGATGGCAATATGTTTTGTGGTCTGCTCCAGCTAACCTTCTTCTTTGCATGAAATCTTTATAGAACTTCGCTTCGAGCAATGTTGACCCATGTGTAATATGTTGTATCTGTGTACTAACTAATCCAGTACCACATTATGCCACGTTTCCGCCAAGCTAACCTTGAAATTCATCTTCACGGGCACTCGTATAACACAAATGTCAAGCCCATATTTCAACCTTTACTATCAGTTTGGGCTTGGCGGACAAATTTGATTATTCCCTAGGTATTTCGTTCCAACCGTTGATTTGTTGGAACGTTATTTTGGGGACCATGGTTATTTTGGGGGACCATATTTTTTTTTCATCGCACCAAGTTCGGTTAGGAAATATTTTTGTGACCTAACCGAACTAAAGTTCGGTTGCTAAATATTTTTTGCAACTAACCGAACTATTGTTCGGTTGGTTAATTTTTTTGCAACTAACCGAACTAACCAGTTCGGTTGCTAAATGTTTATTGCAACTAACCGAACTAACCAGTTCAGTTGGATATTATTTTTAGCAACTAACCGAACTAACCAGTTCGGTTGGTAAATATTTTTGCAACTAACCGAACATATGTTCGGTGGGTAAATGTGTTTTGCAACTAAACCGAACTTTATGTTCGGTTGGGAAAAAAAAAATTGCAACTAACCGAACTTATGTCTAAAAAATCATGGTCCCCCCAAAAAAACCCATGGTCCCCAAAATAACGTTCATTTGTTGATAGGTGTTGACTTTATGATCATCATGTCTTGAGATAACCAAAATAGCAAATGAGATGGTTTTATGCTTTTTCATCCATTTTACCGGTAATGTTCTGTATTTTGGATCGATGAGCTTTATTTATTAGAACACTGCAAAAATAAAAAAATTTATTAAATATGTACAAAAATCGAAACTAATAAATATAAATTTGAGTAGTAATATATAAGAATTATGCACTCATCACACCCCCAAACCTACATTTTGCTAGTCCCGAGCAAAACTATACTAAAAATCCTAACTCGCTGTCGCAGGTATCGTCGTTTGCATTTAGCGTACAGTAAAACTTCGATAAATTAATCCGCGATAAATTAATAACTTCGCTAAAATAATATTTTTTTACCGGTCCCGACTTGGGCCAGTGTATTAAATTAATAACCTCGCTAAATTTATAAGATAATAATTTTTTAAAGTGTCCTATAGGGCCCAAACCGCCCAACTGAAATATAAATTAATAATCATTATATTAGCACTACATTACGTTACCTTACTAAAATAAGATTTCAAAGTTGTTTGTTTCTTGTTCACATTTATGCAACATTGGACTTTATCTCTGATATTTTGTAGTCTCTTGAGGAGTTCAAGAGTGTATTTTTCAAATTGTAGGAGGAAATTATTTAGCTTTACTATGGATAAGATTTATTTTTTACGAGAAACTGGCTCCACAACGCAACTATCATCTTCTAGTTTCTCTTCTTGGGTATTTGATATAACACTCGCAATAATTTCTTCGTTTGTCCAAATTTCTTCGGCAACATTTATTTGATTTATTATGGTAGTTCAACTCCTTTATTATCAATCCAAGTTCATTGATACCTTCATCTTTAATGAATGGTACATCTTCATTTTCTTGTGACCGAAGTTTACAATGTCGGAAACAATTTGCAATTGAATTTTGTTGAACATGTGTTATCCATGAATGACAAAACTGCAATATTAATTGCATTAAGGACATTGATTTTTTCTGGACTTAATTTTCCCGTTTCATAACCTTCAATATATTTGATGTTATGGAAAATCTTTAAGTTTAAGTTTAATATTTTATTTTATTTTGAAACCTTAATTTAGAATATTTCGATGATTTAATAACTTATTAATTTATCGATAAATTAATACTTCGCTAAATTGATAGAATTTGGCAGTCCCAACATTATTAATTTATTGAAGTTTTACTGTATGCAACAAGCCTTTAAACCCCTAGGTGGCCCTAGTGGCCAAGTTATAGTCTCGGGAGGGCTTACCAGAGATATTCCCACAAAACCTTTACTCCAGACCCTAGATATCTACGCAGAACCTTGGAAGGAACTAAAGAATCTCCTTGGTGTCATACTTATTGACTAAAGGAGGAAGTACCCTGATGCGAAATTACAATTGTTGTACACGAGTTTGCACTCAAGCATACAAAATTTCATATATAAGTGATAGAGCTCTACTCAGATAGTCTCACTATGGACATCAATATTCGGAGTCAACCAGTCACATGGATAGATTAAGAGATGGATATAGAGAAAAACATAGATGGTTTTGATGTTGACTAGGTGAACGGTGTTTCTTATATCTGTTTGAAGGTCACTACCAAAATGAACCTATCCTAATGGACTGAGACACTTGTCTGACTAATATCAACACAACTGGCATATAAAAGGGAACCAGTGGTCGATAATCCTAATTCTAGATCAACTCGTCTGGCATATACAAGGGAACCAGCGGTGAATTTATTCACTGAACATTAACAATTATGTTATAGGGCCTATGGCCCATATGGATGTGAGGTCCATTAGTATACTAGGGTTTTCTCTTTACTCTTGTATAAATAGAACACTATGGCTATGTAATGTGTCTCCCTCTATGGTTAATGGAAAGTTATTCTCTCTTCCATTTTCTCTCTTTCTTATATTACTCCAAAACGTTATCAGCACGAAAATAATAATAATAAAGGAAACAAAATTATTAAAATAATAAATTTGTCTTAAATGCAATGTGTAACGTATGCATGTATATTTATTTATATTT
>JAJJWX010003207.1:0-37527 GCA_023529315.1 Papaver bracteatum | reverse complement strand
CAATGATATACTGGAAAATTTATCCAAAACTCTAGTTGATATGGTCACAGGCTGGATCCGCACACTACACCAAAATTAGGAATTTCTCACAGTGTAACCTGTCACAGTTTATTTTTCAGTCACAGATATACCTGTGATAAGTCCTGCAACAATTATAACTGTCGCTAAATTTTGTAATCGTGATAATGAATCTGAATATTTAATTTTTTTACTAGTCACAATCATACTTATTGACAATTATCCAGACAATCACAATTATAATCTAAAATAATTTTTCCACCCAAAAATTCCACCACATCTAAAACAATCCCGAATTAATCACTCTTACAATTTTGGTTGTCACTACTTTCGCAACAGTTATACAAAATAACAATTTTATTTAATTTCTAAATATCAATTTTTATTTTTATTTTTTAATTTTCTTAATATTAGAAAAAATGATCAAGACCAAGTCAACAAGTCACGACTTTGTAGGACATTTGACTTGGACAAATACCAACCTTTTCTCTCGATTTTTTCGACAAAACCACAACAAAAATATTTACTTCTTCCGAAGACTGTGAAAATGACCAAACTAACCTAATATTAATAAGAGCAATAAAAATTTCGAAGACTGTGAAAATGACCATATTACCCTTATTGGACATAAGTGCAATAAATATTATGGAGACTGTGAAAATGACCAAAATACTCTAATTTAAAATCAGTAAAGTAAATGATACGGACTGTGAAAATGACCATATTACCCTTATTGGCATAAAGTGCAATAAATATTATGGAGAGACTGTGAAAATGACCAGACTACCCTTATCGAAAATAAGTAAAGTAAATACTTTGAAAATGACCATATTACCCGTATTGAAAAAAAGTGCAATAAATATTATGGAGATTGTGAAAATGACCATACTACCCTTATCGGAAATAAGTAAAATAATTCTTACAGACTGTGTAAATGACCATATTACCCTTATAGGAAAAAACTGCAATAAATATTATGGAGACTGTGAAAATGATCATACTACCCTTATCGGAACTAATTAAGTAAATGTTACAGACTGTGAAAATGACCATATTACCCTTATTGGAAAAAAAAAGTACAATAAATATTATGGAGACTATGAAAATGACCATACTACCATTATCGAAAATAAGTAAAGTAAATACTTTGAAAATGACCATATCACCATTATTGGAAAAAAGTGCAATAAATATAATGGACACTAAGAAAATGACCATACTAACCTTCTCGGAAATATGTAAAGTAAATGTTACAGACTGTGAAAATGACCATATTACCCTTATCGGAAAAAAGTGCAATAAATATTATGGAGACTGTGAAAATGATCATACTACCCTTAACTGAAATAAATAAAGTAATTCTTACAGATTGTGAAAATGACCATATTACCCTTATTGAAAAAAGTGCAATAAATATTATGGAGACTGTGAAAAAGACCATACTACCCTTATCTGAAATTAGTAAAGTAATTCTTACAGACTGTGAAAATGACCATGTTACCCTTATAGGAAAAAACTGCAATAAATATTATGGAGACTGTGAAAATGATCATACTACCCTTATCGGAACTAATTAAGTAAATGTTACAAACTGTGAAAATGACCATATTGCCCTTATTGGAAAAAAAAAGTGCAATAAATATTATGGAGACTATGAAAATGACCATACTACCATTATCGAAAATAAGTAAAGTAAATACTTTGAAAATGACCATATCACCATTATTGGAAAAAAGTGCAATAAATATTATGGACACTGTGAAAATGACCATACTAACCTTCTCGGAAATATGTAAAGTAAATGTTACAGACTGTGAAAATGACCATATTTCCCTTATCGGAAAAAAGTGCAATAAATGTTATGGAGACTGTGAAAATAACCATACTACCCTTATCGGAAATAAATAAAGTAATGCTTACAGATTGTGAAAATGACCATATTACCCTTATTGGAAAAAAGTGCAATAAATATTATGTAGACTGTGAAAATGATCATACTACCCTTAACTGAAATAAATAAAGTAATTCTTATAGATTGTGAAAATGACCATATTACCCTTACTGAAAAAAGTGCAATAAATATTATGGAGGCTGTGAAAATGACCATACTACCCTTATCTGAAATTAGTAAAGTAATTCTTACAGACTGTGAAAATGACCATGTTACCCTTATTGGAAAAAAGTGCAATAAGTATTATGGAGACTGTGAAAATGACCATACTACCGTTATCGAAAATAAGTAAAGTAATTCTTACAGACTGTAAAAATGACCATATTACCCTTATTGGAAAAAAAGTGCAATAAATATTATGGAGACTATGAAAATGACCAGACTACCCTTATCGAATATATTTTTTTTATTTAACAATAAAATTTTATTAATGATCAAGAATGTTCAAAAAGAGGTACAGCTCAAGAAAAGGATAGAAAAATAAGCAAATTACAAAGAAACCCATTATGAGGTTTTTAACCAAATCTAAAGTATGTTTTTTCTGGGCTTTCCAAACAGCCCAAGAAAACTGGTTTGGTGTAATAAATCCTTCTTTCTCCCCTACCAAGATCAACACCTTCTTTGCCATATTGTCTGCAGAAAAGTTAACTTCTCTGTAGCTATGATTTAAACTCCAAGAAACAAAAGCAGCACAAATCTTTTGCCATCTTGTTGTTGCAAATCAAGGAATTCTGTTATTATGAAAATCATTAATGACTGCTTGATAATCTGTGTTAAAAACCAACTCATTAACCCTTTTCTGAACTTCCCACTCCCCTGCTACTATAACAGCAAGGACCTCTGCATAATAGTTAGTATAGATTCCTAAGCCTCCTGAGATTGCAACCACACACTCACCTGTGTGATCTCTGCCCACTATCCCATAACCAGCTCTGTCAGGGTTTTCTCTGGAGGCACCATCACATCAAAGCATAATTTTACCTTGGCTTGGTAGCTTGAAATACACATGTTTAACTATCAAATTCTTAACCCTTCTGGTCTTCAGTCCCAAGCTTTTCAGAACTTGCAGATCATATTGACTGTTCCACATATTTGCTCTCATTCTTATATCACAGTCATATAGGACTTTCAAAATTCTCTTCTTAGAGATATTTACATCACCTTTACTACCCCCATAAGTGCATTCATTTCTCAAGAACCATAGTTCTTTCATAGCTACATATGCACATAGCAGCCAAACTTCCTTTATAGATGGACTTTTGTTTTTTTCCATCTGAAAGATATCCTCAAAAGATGTTGGGTTCTTGAAATTAATAATGCCAGCAAGCCAGCTCCCAATGATATGACTGTAATTACAATACCAAAGGATATGGTCTCTTGTTTCCTCCCTTACCCTGCATAGTATACATCTTGAGGCCATCTGAAACTGTCTCCTATTCATATTATCATCAGTAGCACAAATATTTATACCCAGTTTCCAAAGGTTACTAGAAATACTAGGATGAATAGAACTGTGCCATACGTTTTTTGCCCAATGCATAATAGGGAATTTCTGCCTCATGACTTCTACAGCTGAAGCTACTGTAAATTGGCCCGTAATAGTGCCAGTCCATATTTTCCTGTCACCACCTTCACCCACAACTGGTAAATCATTAAGACTAATCATTTCCAATAATTTAGTTAGAACAATCCATTCACCCTCCAGTAAGAAATCTGATACTTTCATATCTGGAAATTGCATAATGTAAACATTTTCAAGGTCCATTTCTTGTAGTGTTGACTCCTTCACCCATTTGTCTTTCCATGCAGAAGTATTGTGTCCATCACCCACAATCCATCTAGAATTTTCCTCCATTGCACCTATTATCCATTTTAGTCCTGACCAGATAGATGATTTCTTATAATATGTAATCCACTCTCCTTTTTTATTCTTGTACTTCTCTAGAAAGAATTTAGACCACTCATCATTACCAGTTTGAATTCTCCACAGTAGCTTCATTAAAAGAGCTTTATTTATGATCTCAAGTCTTCTCAAACCCAGACCACCTTCATTTATTGAAGAACAAGTCTTATTCCAATTCAGGGTAATCAATTTTTTTATTGCAGGGTCACCTGACCATAAAAAATTCCTTATTATTCTTTCACACTCCTTAATTACTCTTTTTGGACATTTGTAACCTGACATTGAATAAATTGGGAAGATACTCAAGATAAACTTCACCAAAATGAGTCTTTCTTGAAAATAAAGTACCTTCCCAATCCAACCTGCCAACCTTTCTGGCATCATGTCAACCACATTCCACACATTTTGTGTTTTCACACTTCCTTGCACCAACCAGACACCCAAGTATTTATCTGGGAAATCAGCTAAATTCACATTACATTCTTCAGATATCTGAACTTTTCTGTTTTGGCTAGTTCCAACCATGAAGCATTTACTCTTCTCTAGATTTACTGTGAAAATAACCATATTACCCTTATTGGAAAAAAGTGCAATAAATATTATAGAGGCTGTGAAATGAGCAAACTAACCTTACTGAAAATAAATAAAGTAAATATTAAAAACTATAAAAATGACCAAACTACCCTTATTGGAAAAAGTGCAATAAATATTACAGACTGTGAAAATTACCATATTACCCTTATTGGAAATAAGTGCAATAAATATTATGGAGACTGTGAAAATGACCATACTACCCTTATTGGTAAAAAGTGCAATAAATATTATGGATACTGTGAAAAATGACCAGACTACCGTTATCGAAAATATGTAAAGTAAATGTTACAGACTGTGAAAATGACCATATTACCCTGATTGCAAAAAAGTGCAATAAATATTATGGAGACTATGAAAATGACCATACTACCCTTATCGGAAATAAGTAAAATAAATATTACAAACTGTAAAAATAACCATATTACCCTTACTGGAAATAAGTGCCATAAAAATGACCATATTACCCTCACTGTAAATTAGTGCCATAAATATTTGTGGTCATTTTTATGGCAGTTGTTACCATAAAAAATATGGTCATTTTTACAGTCTGTAATATTTAGTTTACTTATTTCCGATAAGGGGAGTCAAGTCATTTCACAGTCTCTATAATATTTATTGCACTTATTTCCCGAAAGGGTAATATGGTCATTTTCAAAGTTTGTAAGAATGGCTTCCCTTATTTCCGATAAGTGTAGTATGGTCATTTTCACAGTCTCCACAATATTTATTGCACTTTTTTCTAATAATGGTAATATGGTCATTTTCACAGTCTGTAAGAATTACTTTACTTATTATGATAAGGGTAGTATGGTCATTTTCACAGTCTCCATAATATTTATTGCACTTTTTTCCAATAAGGGTAATATGGTCATTTTCACAGTCTGTAATATTTACTTTACTTATTTCTGAGAAGGGTAGTATGGTCATTTTCACAGTCTCCATAATATTTATTGCACTTATTCCAATAAGGGTAATATGGTCATTTTCAAAGTATTTACTTTACTTATTTTCGATAAGGGTAGTATGGTCATTTTTATAGTCTCCATAATATTTTTGCACTTTTTTCAATCAGGGTAATATGGTCATTTTCACAGTCCGTAAGAATTACTTTACTTATTTTAGATAAGGGTAGTTTGGTAATTTTCACAGTCTCCAAAATATTTATTGCACTTTTTTCCAATACGGGTAATATGATCATTTTCAAAGTATTTACTTTACTTATTTTCGATAAGGGTAGTCTGGTCATTTTCACAATCTCCATAATATTTATTGCACTTTTTTCCAATAAGGGTAATATGGTCATTTTCACAATCGGTAACATTTACTTTACTTATTACCGATAAGGGTAGTCTGGTCATTTTCACAGTCTCCATAACATTTATTGCACTTATTTCCAGTAAGGGTAAAATGGTCATTTACAAAGTGTGATATTTACTTTACTTATTTTTGATAAGGGTAGTCTGGTCATTTTCACAGTCTCCATAATATTTATTGCACTTTTTTCCAGTAAGGGTAAAATAGTCATATTCACATTCTGTAATATTTACTTTACTTATTTTGAAAGGGTAGTTTGGTCATTTTCATAGTCTCCATGATATTAATTACATTTATTTCTAGTAAGGGTAATATGGTCATTTTCATTATCTGTAATATTTACTTTACTTATTCTGATAAGGGTAGTATGGTCATTTTCACAGTCTCCATAATATTTATTGCATTTTTTTCCAATAAGGGTAATATGGTCATTTCCACAGTCTGTATGAGTTACTTTACTTATTTCCGATAAGGCTAGTATGGTCATTTTCACAGTCTCCATTACATTTATTGTTGTTATTTCCAATAAGGGTAAAATGGTCATTTATAGACTATAATATTTACTTTACTTATTTTTAGTGAAGATCCAACATGTGATGTTCAATTCTGATATATTTCGTCTTCAGATCATCTGAACGAGAAACTTAGGTCTAACTCTAGTAATCTTTGAACCCGTGATGTTCAATTATGATATATTTCGTCTTCAGATCATCCGAATGAGAAACTCTGGTCTAACTATAGTAATCTTAGAAACAGGTTATGTTTAATTCTGATATATTTCGTCTTCAATTCATCCGAAAGAGAAACTCAGGTCTAACTCTAGTAATCTTTGAACCTGTGATGTTCAATTATGATATATTTCGTATCCAGTTCATCCAAAAGAGAAACCCAGGTCTAACTATAGTAATATTTGAATCTGTGATGTTCAATTCTGATATATTTCGTCTTCAGTTCATCTGAAAGAGAAACTCATGTCTAACTCTAGTAATCTTTGAATCGATGATGTTCAATTATGATATATTTCGTATCCAGTTCATCCGAAAGAGAAACTCAGGTCTAACTCTAGTAATATTTGAACCTGTGATGTTCAATTATGATATATTTCGTATCTGGTTCATCCGAACGAGAAACTCAGGTCTAACTCTAGTAATATTTGAACATGTGATGTTCAATTCTGATATATTTCGTCTCTAGTTCATCCGAGCGAGAAACTCAGGTTTAACTCTAGTAATCTTTGAACCTTGAGGATTTTCATTTGGTCATTGGTCAAAAATACATATCGGACATCTTTAATTCGTTCCAAGTTTATTCATGAAAAATTCAAAAAAGTGTTTAATCTTAATCTAATGTCAGAATCTCATACATTTTAAGCTAACTCATTCTCGAAAATCCAGTCTTGGTCAAAAATACATATGTGCTAGCTCATTCTCGAAAATCCAGTCTTGGTCAAAAGTACATAACGTTCAATTTTGATCTAATGTAAAGTTTTATTTACTCTAACTTCTTTCTTGAAAATCTAGTCAAGGAAAATCTTCAGTCTCATTGTACATTAAAAATACATCTTCTGACGAGTTTTTTCGATTTCTAATGTTAGAATCTCATTTGTTATCAATTCGGTTTTGGGAAGTCAGCCTTTAATTAGTATTTTTCTTAATATCCACGAGAGCATAAACTTATCGACGCTAAATTTTTTCCACAATTGAAAAATTGGAATTTTGGAAACTAAGTCAAAATCTTCATCGGATCCCTAAACCCACCGATATTCGTCATTTTTTCCTTAGTGACTTCTTCCCCTAAATCAAAATCTTCACCGAAACCTTAAACAAACTGATATTGATCGTACTATCCTTGACGACCCTTTTTGCTAAGTCAGATTCTTTATTAAAGATCCAAACCTACCTATATTGTTCATATTATCCTTAATAACATTTTATGCTAGAGACAATCTCAAAATCTTTAGATGAGTGTTCAGTCTCAAATATCAGAATCTTATTCATTATTAATTCATTCTCGAAAACTCATCACTCGTTATCTTTCTGGATAATCTTCGGTTTGTTGTAGTTCAAAATTATAATCCATCGAGTTTTTCAATATTTAGGCTTCTGGTTAGAATTTAAATCGACCTCGATGACCGGAAAATTACTTCCTGATACAGGTACGTATAACTTAATCTTATAATATCATTTCAACACTTCTATAATCCAAAATAAATCTAAGGATAAGTGCTCGATCTCTGTCAGATTTTTTTTCTTAATCAATTCGTCGTCAAGATCTTATTATTTTCCATGATAATTATCAAAGTTGTTGGTCAGAATTACAATAGTTAGACGAATGTTTTAGCACACAAAGAAACACACAATCCGTATGAGAGTTGAAGACCAAATCTCAACCGTTTAGTAATTTCCCTGATCCGTATGACTCTTTATTCACGGTCCAAAAAAACCTATACAAAACTTAAAGCTTTTTTCTCCCCTCATTTTCCTCAACCAAAAACCCTAAACTGCAACCTCTTTTCTCTTAATCTCTCAAAATTTTCGAAAGCTAATTAATGGAAGATAGATCTGCTCAATCGTTGTTTTTGTATATTTTTTTTTCTTTTTTTTTTCACCTTTCATCTGTCTTTCTCGTTTTGCTTAAGCAAAAACAGAAAAGCATGTTCATATTCATTGAAGCTTTCGACTGTGATAGTGATTCTTGAATTGAAGGCTGATTTTCCTTACTCTTTCTTCTCATGTATTTCAATTCTCACATCCGTCTCTTTTGTTTAGGGTTTCTGTCTTCTTTCTCTCTTTTTCCCAATAGTTTAAGAGTTATGAATTAAGGGTTTTTAGTGTCTGTCTTCTCTCTCTTTTTTCCCAATAGTTTAAGAGTTATGAATTAAGGGTTTTTTAAGATTAGTAAAATCTAATGATTTGGGGATATAATTAGTGTTGACTATGAAGATGTATAACTGTTCTTGGATGATAATGTTTTTGTTTCAATAAACATTCCATGGATTTTAGTTTGGGTTTATGTTGGTATCTTTACTGTTCATTTGTTACTTTTTAAAGATCCCAATCAATGGGGGATTTAGGCTACTCTTTGCTAGGTTTTTGTATGAATTCAATTTGTAGATCAATTTCAATTTTTCTTTATTACTTTTGTAAAAAAAAATTGGTTCAATTTAATTAGGATTTTAGTAAGCACTTGGTCCTGCAATCTTTCACTATTATTTAAACCCTTGAAGTAATGTATGTTTTTTAATTTCTAGTTTGACTATGAAGATGTACTTTGTTCTTGAGATAATGTAAAAAATAAAACAATGATAATGTTTTTTGTTTCAATAAACATTCCATGGATTTTAGTTTGGGTTTATGTTGGTATGAATTTTGATAAAAAAATTTAGGGATCTTTCTGTTCATTTGTTACTTCTAATTTAAAGATCAATTAAATTGAATATCCCTTTAATTTCATCACAAGATCAATGGGGGATTTAGGCTGTACTCTTTGCTACTGGTGAATTTTGTATCTAGCAACAAAAAAGATTCAATTTGTAGATCCAATTTCAATTTTTCTTTATTACTTTTGTAAAAAAAAAAAAAAATTGTCCCACATGTTATTTCAGGAACGTGTATTTCCAAGTAGTAGCTAAGAAAGCAAAACCAGAATCTAGCTGCTCTGAATCGGATTTGATAGTGATTCTGAGAATACCTTTTTCTTTTTGTGGGTTTGTTTATTTTGTCTCTAAGCTACTGCTCCAGCTAAAATGGTTGCAGCTCCTCTAGCTAATAATGGAAATTTCAAGAAAAAAGATGAATCTAGCACTGATGTAGTGTCCCGTGAAGCTTATTTTAGTATATATGGGCCTACCACTGGTGACAAAATCCGTCTAGGTGATATTGACTTATATGCAAAAATTGAGAAAGACTTCGATGTTTATGGTGATGAATGTGTGTTTGGAGGTAGAAAGGTGTTAAGGGATGGAATGGGGCAGGCTTCTGCCTATCTGTCATCTAATTTCCTGGATACGGTCATCACAAATGCTTTGATAATTGATTATACAGGAATTTATAAAGAAGATATTGGCATCAAGGACTGATTGATTGCTGGCATTGGAAAATCCGGGAACCCTGACATAATAAATGGTGTTACATCCAGTATGATCATTGGGGTAAACTTCTTCTCAAACTGATAGACTGGACTGACTAGTAAATAAATTCCTTTTAAAGATTCTTTGATATCTTATTTAGGTCAACACCGAGGTTATTGCTGGAGAAGGACTTATTCTAACTGCCGGGTGCATAGACTGTCATGTTCACAGTGAACAGGTCCACACTGAGGTTATTATTGAACAGTTCACTTCATTTGTCCTTAACTAGCAGATACAGCAATCTCAAGCGGTTAGAGCTCTTTATGATTCTTAATTTATATTGAAAACTATGATACTAACAAATGCAACTAAAATAAAAATCTAATCTACACCTACTGATAGCTAATAGCTTTGAGCAGGTCTCTGAAAAATTGTATATTTCCTGTGAAGGTATCACAACGCTAGTTAGAGGTGGGACTGGACCTTCTACAACATATACTCCTAGAAAAGCACATATGAAGTTGATGTTGCGGTCAACTAATAGTTTGCCCCTAAATTTTTGTTCTATTGGGAAACAAACTTACTTCATTCATTTATCTAGGGAAATGATAGTATGATCTTGAAGTTGCCGTTTTTCTTATCTTATATTGTCATTCTATAGGGGAACAGTTCCAACCCTGAGGGGTTGGATGAAATAATCAAGGTAGGAGCGATGGGTTTGAAGCTGCATGAGGACTGGGGAACCACCTCTGCTGCAATTGATAGTTGTTTGAGTGTAGCAGACATATATAACGTTCAAGTACCACCGTCTCACTAATATTTATTCCTTCCTCTTTGTGTATTTAGTATCTATATCTGACGCTTTATGATTCATGACAGGTTAATATCCACACAGACACATTGAATGAATCTGGATGTGTTGAGCATACTATACTTTCTTTGAAAGATAGAATAATCCATACTTACCACAGGTGAATTTAAAGCACACTTTCTGCTCAATGCCATTTATAAATCATAGTTTTGACTTACAGTTCTCAGAAGGGTAATTGTCCAATTTCTTGTTGAGAAGTGAGGGTGCAGGTGGTGGTCATGCTACAGATATTCTCAAAGTATGCGGTGAGAAAAACGTACTGCCTTCATCCACAAATTCAACTCGTCCTTTTACTTACAATAGAGTGGATGAGCACCTGGACATGCTGGTAAGTAGTTTTGCTAGTTTTTTCTTATATATTCTTGTTGTATGTGTTACTTAAGATTTTTTCCTGCCTCTTAAAACTGGTCTAAATTCATATAGATGATCGGTGAACATCTTGATAATAATATCCCAGAAGACGTATTATTCGCTGAATCTAGGATTAGAGCAGAAACAATTGTGGCAGAAGACATTTTGAATGACATGGGAGCCATTAGCATTATATCTTCTGGTTCACAAGCTATGGGTCGTATTGGAGAGGTCTGTATCTTTTTTTCAATCTATTTTCTTAGTCTATAATTCTATGTCTAATCAGAGTCATGTTTCCAGGTGATAACCCGTACGTGGCAAACTGCTGACAAGATGAAGAGCCAAACAGGACAGATTGACCCTAATGGGTCACTCAATGACATTTCCGCATCAGATGGTACATTGCCAAATACACTATTAATCCTGCAATAGCTAATGGGTTTTCTGAGTTTGTTGGTTCAGTTGAGGTAAGAAGACTATATTCAGTTTCATATCAGTTTTTCCTAAGCATTTGTTTTATTGTGGACCATTTGTAATATATAATAATTTCACTTTTACAGTAGAACTATAGTCATTTGAAAGTGTTCTATTTTTCTTATTGGTTTTATTGGGTTGGTTAATTTATTGATAAAAACAAAATCCATTAATGCAACAGCCAGTTGCAAAGAAAGATGCTCCTTGCACCAACAGCAAGAATCCAGTGATGATAACAGTACAGATAACTCATAAGTCATAAGGTTACATAGTAAGTAGCTGGTGTAGTTATTTGAACGTATCATGAGTTTTTGGCACATATTTTCTATGATAATACATATCAATACTTGTTCTAATGTAGGTACAAATGAGGGAACAAGATGGTTAGATGAGAATGGTAAGCAACAATCCACTACTCATGAAATCTATGTGATTATATTAACTACATGCCGACATAAACTTGTGAGAACTATAGGAATCGGTCACTGACATTTGTTCTATTTCTGTGTGAATGAATTATGCGAATGTATGTGGTAATTGACAACACTGAGAAGATTAGTGTATTTATATCCATCTTTATATGTATGTTGTATCAGATAAGGATAAGACTATACCAAACTTCTTGCAACAACTGTGCAGGTACTAAAAACACCATCAACTAGTGCTATTCTGATGGCCATACACGATCAAGCATTGAATCCTTGCGGTATTACAACTCCAGTAAGAGGAACAAGTTCACAATGTCTATGAAGAAGTCCTCTTGCACGTACAATTGAAATACCAGCACTGAGCACATCTTTAAGCTAGGGGTAGAGGTAATTTAGACTGATGATGTTAGAATACCAGTAGATATAAAACAGGTATAACATATTTCTAGCATATGGCACATGAACTAAATCATTTCTTTTAACACCTGAATGTCTAATATGTGATTCAGCGATTCAATCTGGTGAATGATTACATTGTAAATTGTTGCTGAATGTATTTTAGTTTCAGAAATAAGAATGGTTCCAATAATTTGTATTCTCAAAATTTGAAAATATGGATGGCTTTAAATTTCTGGTGATCCCATAACTGGTAATCCGATTTGGTGTAGTGAGAATTGTTACAGAGATAACTGTGACAAGAATTGAGAAGTGAAAACAACACGTGTCATCATCTTATAGTTGTTACAAATGAGAGTAACAGTTTAATTGTCACAAAAGCTGTGACAAGATGATGACAGGTGACCTATGAGTATTGTTATAAAACAATGGCAACATAAATATATGTTACCTTTCTCGTGACAAAATAAGACACGTGTCATAGAACCAATCATTGCAAAGATTGAGTAACAGTTATAGCCATTGCTATATGTGTGGCTATTTCAGACATGTGTCACATTCTGAATTGTGGTAAATAGGAAGTAACAGTTAAAACCGTTAAGATAAATGTGACAAATATGACACGTGTCGTATTCATAAAATTAAGTAAATTGTGACTATTAAGTATTGTAATACATTTTTAATTTTACTGTTTCTGTAAATTGTCATAGATATAATCGTTACAAAACGCAATCACAGTTATTAATAACAGGATATTTGTTACAGGCTATAACCGTTACAAATTTCATAAGTAACAGGTATACCCTGTGACAAAATTTCTGATTTGGTGTAGTGGCAATTGGACTTCAGAATAGAGATCCAGGTTCAAACGAAGTTCATGTCCCGTGGATGGTCTACCTCCCCGCAGCATTGCTCCATCTAGTTTTTACCCATTGCCAAAAAGACTGCAGCCTCGTGTAGAAATTTTGGTTGTATCTATGTCCCAATGTGGCTGATCAAAGTCACTGCATTATTATGTAGGAGCCATGGTGTGAATAATATACCCAATTTACAACTACTGATCCAACTAGTAGCATTAGTCCAACCATTATCAAACTAGGTACCGCATTTGACTAACCAATTCACAACTACTGGTCAACCGCATTTACTCAGATTTTTTCACAAAATTGGTAGACAACAGTGAAAACACATAGTAGTTAAAAAGAATTACAGCAATCAACCTATTAGGCTCTATAAAATTGACTACATCAAAAAAAAAAATGAACGAGATTTTTTTTTTTTTATTTGTTTTGAAGCATGGGAAGGAAAGTTATTACAACTAACGTTTCCATGATATTCTCATGAAGAGACATCATGTTCGAGTATTAATAATAACCAACAAAGAAAACAACATGACTAGAATATAACCAACAAAGAAAGCAGCATGTAAATCAAGAAACAAACATGAGCTATCAACCCTTTATGTTCATCACCACAAGAAGGAAGTTCCACGAGCAGTCGTGTACAAACCCGTTATCTTCAAAGAACAAACAAACAAACAAAACTACCGTAATAACAAAAATAACATTTCAACCTTGTGAGGTAAACAATCAGAATACTTGTAGTTGCAGGAAATCCTACAACCACACCCAAGTAAATCTATGAACTAATGTTCAGATCATCATAAGAATAACTCTAAATAATTTCATTAAAAGTAGAAAAAATACAAAAAGGATGAATGGAAACCCTAACTTAATGAACATTACTACTTTCTATCTCCTAAAACTCTTATCTAAACTCTCCAAAATATCCCCCTCTCTATAATGGCTTATTGTCCCTTTTATAGGGGTTACATGGTGGAAGACATCTAATAAAGCCCTTGGCATTGCTTTATATCTACCGTGTTCACCTTTTAACTATCGTGTTGATCTTCCCACTTTGGTGTGACTTGGCGACGTCATCCTGTTCGTCAGCAGAAGTCTGCTTCATGTGTCATATTCTCCTGTTGCCAAATGAACTCTTACGTGTTACCAATGGTTGTGAAGTATTTTCTATCCACATTTTGCCTCTTCTCATATTGTTCTTTTGATAGATAGAGCGGTAAGAGAAGTTCTCACTCATTATTTCACCGCACCAACTCATCTTTTCGTGTTCTTCATACTGACATTTTTCTAGAATCTCGGCATGATTGTCTACACGTGGTGGTTTTACCATTCACCATATGACATGTGCCTGATATATTTCTTTTTTACTGATAACCGCCTTTTCATATTCGTATCTAATCAATGCCTTGGTGAGAGGATTTATCTCGGGAAAAGGGGAGAGAATCCTTTATTTACCCTAATACATTTTCATTCTTCTCTTTTTTATTTTCTTTCCTCTCTCTTCTCTTCTCTGTAAATTTCCTTTTCTGCTGTTGTTCTTCCGCTTTCATCAGTCTATTGATTGATTGTCGTTTTTCTTTCGCGCTCTCTTTTAATTATTTTTATCACCCTTTTCTTCACTTTCTTTCTTCGATCTTCATTCTTGAATTCTATCTTTCCTTATTATCATCTTCATCTTGATCTTGATTGACCTAATAATTTTCCATTTCCATTCTTTAAATGGCTCCTAAACCCGGTTGGAAGAATCTTAAGGAGTTCAACAGATTGAAGGCTGAATTTGAGCTTAGGGACTTCACACTATCAGTTCCTTATGGATCAGAACCTACTTATGCGCGCACTTGAACCTGAATGGTTTTCACCTGATCAATTGAATGCTCAGAAAATCATTATTTCGCTTGGGAAACTTTCTGCTGGTCTTCCCGTTCTTCTTTACAATCCTCAAATTCCTATTTTCTATGAACTTCTATCAAACATTATATTCGGACGCGGCATATTCCAGCTGAGAGGTGATTGCGTTAGGATAATGGTGTAATATTCTCGCCGCAGCGGTATTAGAATCTTCATATCCTCAGTATGTAAAGAATCATTTCAACAAGGAAGATTATACTGTGGATAACTTCTTCAAACATTATGAGGTTGTTATTGTAAAGAACGAATAGTTTTGCTGGGGCGTTCGCTTGAAGAGGGCGGATGGTTTTGCAGAATATGAGAAGATCATGCGAGATGCTGACTTTTACAACCCGCCTAATGATTCTGCGCATTTATCAAAGGACATTCGTTGGGTACAATATCCTCTTATCATACAGGGTCCTTACATTACTAGTAGGGTCCTGATGGGTCGATTCTCCCCCTTCCTAAAGGACTTCCTGCTTACAAACCTTAGGAGTTTAAATGGCCTGAGGAAAATGACGTGGTATGCTAATTTTAACTTCGTTTTTTTTGTTAACTTCTTTCCCTTTTGTTCATGCTCATATCTTTCAATACCACGTCTGATCCCAGATGAAGAAGAAGGATCAGAAACCTAAGAAGAATGCGTCTAAGGTGTCAGCTTCGCGCACCATTGGAGTAAGAAATACTTTCATTTAGATTTTAACAATATTGTTGCCTCTGTTTCTTATCTACTATTTGGCGTGTAGATGGAGACTTAAGACGCTGAGGGTTCTAATGATGGTCCTTCTCCTTATTTAGGTGATCATGTTCCTTTGGGAGTAATGGCAAGGGTAAGAGAACAGTCACAAAGTATAGTGCTACGAGTCCTCCTAAAAAGAAGAAGAAATCTTCCCCCGCTCTCTTGAGTACTTGTTCTCATGATGACTCTCTTCTTCCTTGTGAAGATTACACACCTACATCTTTTGTGGGGCTCTTGTCTGATATCTTCACTAACTCTTTCTAAATTTATTGATAATCTCGTGTTAAGTCGTGCATGCGACGCGGTTGTTAAAATTTGTGATGCTCCTTCTTTAAGCCATGATTCCCTTCGTGGGGTTTCCTCTTCCCTGAATCCTGATTTTCAGTTTGCACTTGGGTCGTTGGTAAGTTTCCTTCCGATGTTTCAATATCCATTATGATTTCACGCTTTTTTACTATTTTGCCACTTATTCCATATTGATGCAGAGTATCCGTGTGTCTTATGCTATTACTGTTGTTCTCCAAAGAAAGATTCAGTCCCTTGAGGCTGAGAATCTCAAATTAAAAGAATATCTTTCTTCTAGTTCTAATCATGTGGTTGAGATCCGCAATAGGAACAATCAGCTTGTTGGTATATATTTTTGTTTTTCTCTACATTCTAATATCTTCGCGTTATTTTTTCCGTCCCTTAATTTCTTGTGTTTGCAGAGGTCTACAACTTAACTGATGATGCAATTAGTTATCTTATTAAGGAAGAAATTTTTCTAGAGGATCTTAATGCTTCCTTTAATAACACCTCATACGACGGATTAGAGACTCTTAGCATGGAGGAACTCAAGTCGAAATACGAAATTCTTAAATTTGAACATAAGTCCATTTTATCTGTAAATAACAATTTTAAATACCACCTCCATAAAGGCAAGGAGGAAATTAGGAACCTTGAGGAAAAAAATAACGCTCTCATTACTGAAAAGGATAATGCAATTCTAAAGGGTTTTCAAGCTTTAAAGGAGTTTCATGAGGTCCAACTCCAAGTTCAAATGGAGAGAGATCAAGTTATAAGTGAAAAGAACGCCTTGGTTGCTCGTGAGCATATGATGAGTTCGAATGTTCTAACAAGGTTATTAATAATGCTAAAAAGGGTTTCGCCACGAATGTTAGTCTAGAATCTGATCATGCTGAAGTGGTTAAGGATATTATTTATGAAAAAGAAGGTTTTCTATAATTTTTATTTAATTTCTTCGTTCTTGGGTGGCCTTTTGAGCTTTATTCATATGCGACAATGAATTTTATGTTATTCTCTTTTGCAGACATTGAAAAGGGACATCTTCAATAAATCAATGATTTGAAGTTGGAACTTTCTGCTAGGGAATCTAAATATTTCAGGATTAAGGATAAGTTGATTATTTCAATTTCCAACATGAAGAAGGATGCGATTTTTCTTTTGGACGTGCATGTTAAGAAGAACGCAGAGGAGATCTCTGTTGAGTACAAAATTCCTCTCCCAGACTTCAAGCCCTCTGATGTTGCACCTAACGAGGAGGATATTGAAATATCTTATAGTAAGGTGGAGTATGAAGAGTATGAGGAGACTGATGAAGAATATAGTGGCTTGGAAATTGAAGAGGATTCATAGTTTGAAAAGGACTTAGAGGATCATTCTTATAAAGGTTTTGGAACTGAAAAGGGTGGAAGGTAGCCGCTCCTTCTGAAGATTGTTTTCGCGCTTTGTCTCTTTCTTGCTTGGAACGTTTATATATTTCCCCTGTATCATTCCTTTCTTCTTTATCTATATATACGATAAACATTTCCTAGCACCTAGCTTTTGGGAAGTTTCTTCAATGTATATCCTTTCTTTTTTTACTTTTACTTGTTAATCCTGCACTTGGTCATTGACAAAAGCAAATTACTATTCCTTCTAACGATTATAATTAATCTCATAATAATAACATGTAGCATACGCATAAGTCTATCATATAAAGTCGGGTAACATTCTATATTTACATTTTCATTCCTATTCTTGCCTCTGTTAGCAGCCTTTATATGATTGATTTGTCATACATAATTATTATACGTAAGAGATACTTAGTACGCGTAAGTTTCACGCTAAATAATTTTTGTATGTTTAGTCCCATACCTGGACGTCTTTACCCTTCCTTTATGTCCTTGTTTATTTTTTCCTCAGCTATTTCTTACACTTTTATTTTCGTATCTAAGAAAAATTTTTATTATTCTTCTCTTTGTTATTTTATGTACGAGTGCGATTATTTCTCCTTTTCTTGGCTATTGTGTTGTTTATTCTTTCAGTGATTTTTTTTCCCTGCAAAATAATGTTAGTTGCATTTTTATGGGTCTGTTTGTGTTTCTTGGGAGGTCTTATTGAGCCTCCCTTAATAGAGGTCTTATTTTACCTCCCCTTGTTGATATATCTTATGTTTTCCCCAAGGTATTGTTTATGGTCGGGCGGCGAATTGCAGACGGTCCTTACTTTATCAAGTAATGACCCATTGATTTTGCCTTATCATCTTGTCATATTATTTCTGCTGTAGGATATAACCCGTCAATACGATATGCCTATACTCTCCTTTGAGTCATAGCTCTATGACATTGGCGTCTTTTAACACAATTCAGCTCCCTAATAGAGGGTGCCACCCTTATCTTCCCCTTGATTATTTCCCCTTCAAGGAAGCTTACCCCGAACGGGTTAGGTTGGGCTCTTCCCATGCGGTTATGCCAACAATCAATTATTTTCGCGATCTCTTTCGAGATCACACCCTAGTGGGGTTTCTTTGGGGCCGAGTGTATCATAGTCCGTAATTGCCAAGAATGGTCAGGTATGCTCCAGATTCCAAGGCTCTCTTGGCTCAACCGTGTACCGCGGTGCCCTGATCGAGTTTCTACACTCCTTAAGAGAAAGCTTAGTTCCTCAATCTTTCGACTCAGGAGTCTCTGCTGGATAGGCTTTTGTTTCTCCCCTCCACTCCATGACTCAGTATCCAGGGTCGGTATAGCTTTCACCTGAGTCATGCATTACTAGGTGTTCCCAAATTATGACGCACTTTAGGTCTTATTGTTGCCTCTTGCATTTATGCAAACTAGGGTGCACGCCACAATTGGATGCCTAGCCTCCTTAGTTAGAGGTTTTAATTTTTTGTCGCCAGTTAAGATTACTTAGGTTTAGAGTAATTTAGAACTTAGAAGAAGAAGAGAAAAATAGACTTAAGAACTGAATTCTTATTACTTGTTATTAACTTGTACAACTAACTGTGAAGACATACAACATATTTATATACAAACTTTGCTTGAATCGTAGGCTAAAGTGTTTCCTAATATATGATTTCCTAGCATACAAGTATTTCCAAAGTGACCAAACTCTTAAAGAAGAAACTATCGTGTATAACATTGGGTCATGTTATACACGTATCTGATGTTGTGCTAACACCCTCCGGCAAGCGTAATGGGTTATCCTGAACCGTGAGCTTGGACCGTAAAATAGAAAAACGATGCTTTGACAGCGGTTTTGTAAATATATCCGCAATTTGACCTTTAGATGATATAAACCTGACATCAAGAAGTTTAGAAGCGACTTGATCACGAACAAAATGATAGTCAATCTCTATATGCTTGGTCCTTGCATGAAATATAGGATTGACTATGAGATTGGATGCACCAAGATTGTCACACCATAATATTGGAGGAGAGCATGTAGATATACGAAGCTCGGAAATAAATGATTGAATCCACATAATTTCGGCAGTGGCAATAGCAAGCCCCCGATACTCAGCTTCAGTACTAGAACGAGAAACTGTTTTTTGTTTACAAGCACTCCAATAAATAATGTTACCACCTAAATAGACACAATATCCACTTGTCGAACGACGATCATCAAGAGAACCATCCCAATCAGAATCATTATATGCACTGAAAGATAGTTGTAAAGAAGGAGATGGCTTAAGGAGTATACCAAACGTACTCGTATGCTTGATATAACGAAGAATATGCTTGACCAATCCCTAGTGAAATTCCATAGGAGCATGCATAAATTGGCAAACTTTATTGACAGCAAACGCAAGGTCTGGACGAGTAAATGTTAAATATTGCAAAGCTCCAACAATGCTACGATATTCAGTAGCATCCATTAATAAAGTACTACGATCAGAAGAAATATCACCAGAAATGCTCAGCGGAGTAGTAATTGGTTTGACTCCATCCATTTTGGCTCGAAGAAGAAGATCCTGAGCATAACGTTGTTGAGAAAGAAATAACCCCGAGGAAGTGCGAATTGCCTCAATTCCAAGAAAATAAGATAATTGACCAAGATATTTAATGGCAAATTCTTGTTGTAAACGAGTGAGAATAGAAGTAATATATGTAGTACTAGAACCGGTGACGATGATATCATCCACATAGACCAACAAATAGATAACACCATGAGTCCCATTATAAATAAACAAGGACGAATCACACTTGGAAGTAACAAATCCAATTTGTAATAAAAAGTTGCTAATTCTGTGGTACCATGCACGAGGAGCCTGTTTGAGTCCATAAAGAGAACGATGTAACTTGCAAACATGTGTAGGAAAACGAGAATCAACATAACCTGGAGGTTGTTTCATGTATACTTCTTCTTGAAGTTCTCCATGTAGAAAAGCATTATGCACATCAAGTTGATGAATAGTCCAATTGGAATACAAAGCCAATTTAAGAATAAGATGTATAGTACACGGTTTGACAACCGGAATAAACGTTTCGGAGTAATCAATCCCCTCTTGTTGATTGTATCCTTTGGAAACCAGGCGATATTTGCGACACGCAATTGTACCATCAGGATTACGTTTGATTCGAAAAACCCACTTACAACCAATAACATTCATAGAAGGATGATATGGAACTAATGACCAAGTACCATTTCGGAGTAATGGATTGACCTCGTCATCGGATGATGTACGCCATTGGGGATCCTTATGAGCTTGAGAAATACAAGTAGGTTCAAGAGTTGAATCACATATGAGAGCATATATTGAATTTGGTTTAAAAATACCATCTCTAGCCCTTGTAATCATTGGATGCATGGTAGGATAAGATACTGTTGGTGTCAAAATAGGAGCATCAGATATTTTGGCAGCTGTAACGGATGACTATCAGAGATTTACGTCGGAACTATGTCTGGTGTAGAGACATGGGCAGGTGGCGTCGAAATAGGAGCATCAAGTGCAGTTGGCAGCTGTAACTGGTGAGTATCAGAGATTAATGGCGGCGGAAGACGGAAAAGAACAGACGCTTTCGGCAATGATGCTGTCGGCTGGTAAGAAACAGGCACTGTCGGCAATGATTGAGAATTAAAAGATGATGTCGGCTGGTGAGAAACAGGTGTCTGTAATGGATAATTGAGAATAGGTGCTGTCGACTAGGAAATAACAGCAGGTGGAGGCTCATGATTGACTGATGGAGGCTCATGATTAACTGATGACGGCTCATGATTATGAATAACAGAAAAGTAGGGAGTTACCTTTGAAGAAGTCGACGCCAGCGAAGATGATGAAGCAGATGCAAAGGGAAAGGTAGTCTCATCAAAAACAACATGTCGACTAATGTATACTCGACCCGTAAGAATATGAAGACACTTATAACCCTTATGGGATGGACTATATCCAATAAAAACACAAAGAGAATACAAATCATCCATTTTATGAGACCTATACGAACGCAAGTAAGGATAGCATAGACAACCAAATACACGAAGAGAGGTGTAATCAGGCGGGATACCAAAAATAGCTTCATATGGAGAAGAATTATTAACGAAAATCGAAGGGACACGATTCATCAAATAACAAGCAGTGTAAAAATAATCATACCAATATGAGGACGGCACAGAGGCCATATTGAGAATAGTAAGACCAGTTTCACGAATATGACGATGACGACGTTCAACCAAACCATTTTGTTCAGAAGTATGTGGACATGAAAAACGATGAAAAATTCCAAGTGCTAGAAGGTGTGGAGTGAGTTTGCGATACTCAGCAGCATTATCAGATTGAAATATTTTTATCTTTCTATTAAAAAGATTTTCAACATGCTTTTGGAACAAAAAGAATATAGAGAAAACGTCAGACTTTTGAGACATAGGAAACATCCAAGTAAAACGACTATACACATCAATAAAAATAACATAATATTTATATCCTTCATTAGATAAAATATGAGAGGGTCCCCAAACATCGAAGAGAATTAAATCTAATGGATTCAAATAAACTGATTACTGGATTTAAAAGGTAATTCATGACTCCTATGCTCATGACAAAAAGAACAAAAACTAATAGTTCAGTTTGAAACTGGAAGAGAAAACTGAGAAATAACTTTGCGAACTGTGCGCATCATTGGATGACCCATTCTAGCATGCCAGGATTGTAAACTAGCACGTTCTCCTATGCAAGCCTGAGGAGTTTGAGATGAAACATAAAGTTGATAGATACCACCCTTCCTAATGCCGCGAAGAAGAACCTTCTCGGTACATCGATCCTTCACAAGACAAAAATTTGGATGAAATTCAAATAAGACATTGTTATCAGTGGTGAAACGAGAAACAGATAAGAGATTATGAGAGATTTTGGATGCAAAGAGAACATTATGAAGCTGCAACTTACGGTTGGGTGTCCCTAAAATAGAAGAACCAACATTAGAAATTGGTATAGAATAACCATTAACCATATGAATTTGATCAGGACCAGTGTACTCAGTAGAAAATTGGAGACGAGAAAAATCATTGGTGATGTGATCTGTAGCACTATTGTCAGGTATCCAAGAAGGTGAAGGTAGGAGACCATGTCCATAAGAAGCATAAGCTCAAGGTGTAGTAGATGGTGGTTGACATTTAGGTGGTCGAAAATTATTGTCATAACGGTTCCAGCAGTCCGGGGCCTCATGATTATAACGCCCACAAAGTTGACAACGAACAGAAGAAGAATCAGAGTTCACAGGCCCACGTTGATTGTCAAGCCCACGTTGATTATTAAAACGAACATACTGAGGTGAAACAATCCTATGTTGATTTTGATTTCTTTGGTTTCCAGTAGAGCGAGATGAAGAAAACTGGGAGTTGGACGTTGCAGAAGATCCAGCTGGTAGATAAAAATGAGAAGATGATGGTCGATTCTGGGCAGCAAGATTATCAACTGGGTGAGAGTTGGACAGCTTTGTCTGTTGCTCGATGCGCAGTTCAAATGTCAGGAGGAAGGTGATAAAATATTCTACAGACATCGAACTTATTGTGGTGGTTAACGATGTTACAATAGTATCATAGGTACCGTCTAAGCCATCTAAGAGACAGTGACGGAACTCCTTGTCTGTGACAGTAGTATTTGCTGCTGCTAAACTATCCACAAGATCCCGAGCACGATCTATGTACTGACGCATAGTTTGAGAACCTTTTCGTAATGCTCGTAGTTCACAGTGAAGGTGATGAACTTGAGCATCAGACTTGGAGCCATAAAGAGATTCCAGAGATGACCAGATATCTTTAGAAGTCGTTAATCGATGTACATGACGAAAGGCAACTGGGGTAAGAGAAGAAAACATCCAGCTAACTAAGAGTTTATCCTGTTGTCTCCAAGAGAGACAGGCAGGGTTTGGTTGATCATCATCAAGAGTTGGTGTAGGGCATGGAGTGTCACCAGTAACATGACCATCTAAGTCATGTCCTTGAAGATAAGTAAGAAATTGAGCGCGCCATAAGGAGTAATTTGTTTCATCTAACTTCACAGTGATCATGTGATATGGTTGAGAAAATTGAAAAGAAAAAGTCATGGTAGAAAGGACACTAGAAGAGACTGTAGAGGAGATGGTTGAGGATTATGTAGACATGACTGAATAGGATTGACTAACCTAATGATACCAAGTTAAGATTACTTAGGTTTAGAGTGATTTAGAACTTAGAAGAAGAAGAGAAGAATAGACTTAAGAACTGAATTCTTATTACTTGTTATTAACTTGTACAACTAACTGTGAAGACATACATCATATTTATATACAAACTTTGCTTGAATCGTAGGATAAAGTGTTTCCTAATATATGATTTCCTAGCATACAAGTATTTCCAAAGTGAGCAAACTCTTAAAGAAGAAACTAACGTGTATAACATTGGGTCATGTTATACACGTATATAATGTTGTGCTAACATCGCCTCCTATTGAGGTCTTATTATGAGGTCTTATTTTTGCCTCGTTCTTCTACTTGTATCTTTTTGTGTAGTATTCAACTCATTTAAGAAAAAAAATATCTTTCGGTTTCATAATTCATATGTTTGATTCATACAATTTGGATTTCTTTTTTCTTAATTTATTCGCCTACATAATAATTACTTGTTTTAAAGATTCCATATCTTAAGATAACATTTTTGCTTTGTCAAACCTTTATTCTTCATCAAATTCGCTTGTGAATTACTTTCTTCAAATACATCATGATTGCCGCCTTGCCTAAGGGTAATATTTCTTCAGGTATATTTAATTCCAAGGTTGATTGAGCATCCCTCCTATGTTTTTTCCTTCACCATCAATCAATTTGTACATTCCACCTCCAACATCTTTCTTTATAGCATATGGTCCATCCCATGACTTCTTCAAATTTCCGCTTCCACCTTTCTGGTAAGGCTGTATTTTTCACATTACTATATCTCCTTGGTGGAATTTTAATTTCTTGACGCACTTGTTATGACCTGATTCAAATGTTCCCGCCTTAGTGTAAATCTGATTCATTTCTCCGCCTTTGGACACAACATCGACCATTAATCTTTCTTCTCTTTTGCCGTTTTCTATCTTCTTTTTCCAGTTTCTTTACTTATTTGCACGCCCTTCGCTTTTCTCAATATCTATCTCATTACAATTTTTCGCCTCTGTTGTATCTCCTCTTATTATTCCTATGCCTTGAGGTAATTGAAATTTTATACATTGATGAAAAGTGGAAGCAACACCCAGAATGCTATGTAGCCAAGGTCTTCCTTTTAGGGCATTGTATGGAGATTCGACATCGACTACACAAAACAACACTTCAGTGGTAGTATTCTTGAGATGAATTCGTATTGTAATTTCTCCTTTCGGTTTATTGGATGACCCATTAAACCCATAAATTTTGTATGTTGAAGGGATCAGGTCTTCATCTTTTCCTCCCATAATCTTGTATGCATGATAAAATAGTATATCAACTGAGCTGCCAGGATCTATCAGTATCCTATTTATCGTCCATGCGTCATTGTCCTCCTATTCTTCAACCTTTGATTGTGGTATAATCTCCAATTTTACGACTAATGGACTTTCATGCGATTCACCGCCTCCTGGTACTTCTTCCACGCTGAAAGAAATTGATTGCTTCTGACAGTCTTGAAGTGTGACACCTTTGCCAAGTTGAATATTTCTTTTCCCTCATCATCTAACATAATACGTTATCATGGAAGTATTTTATAATTCTAAATGAGTGAATTTTCGAGTTGCAATATAATATTTTTTCACTTGTACATACTTCGATCACATATGTATTCATTCCATTTTCTACACTTGGTGCAGTTAATTCAGGCGATGGAGGTAATTTTTGTTGTGGGACAGCTAGGAAATGGTTTAATTTCCCTTGTTATATCATTCTCAGTATAATTCTTTGCACATTTCGACAGTTGCTTGTATTATGGCCGTGAAAGCGATGATAAGAAAAAAATTCCCGGCTCATTCTTCCTAGTGGTGGCTCTACTCCAATATTTGGTGGTGTTGGTATATCTTCCATTAAGATCACCGCCTCCCAGATTTTGTCTATTGCGGTATTTAGATACGACATTTTTATTTTTTCCCAAACTGGTTTGCTTCCTCCTAGGCCTTGATTATAATATCGCTTTTGTCCTCCATACCCTTCTCCTTGAATATCAAGCCTTGGAATTTTGTTATTACTTGCATGATTATTGTATTGTTTTTCTCTATATTCTCTTTCGTACGTTTATTGATCTCTACTTCTCATGGATACTTTCTTATGCTTATCTTATATTATCTCCTTCTCTTGACTTCCTTGGGAGGTGCTTGCAACCGCATTTGTTATCTTTGGTAGTAGGCTTTCATTCCATTCTTTTGCGTTTGTAACCGCAGCTGGGTATGATTCCATATCTCTTTGTTTTTCTTCAAGAGCGATATACTCTTCTTGGTACTCCCACAACTTTGTCCTTGTTATCGTATCCTTTAACCTAAATATTTTCCTGTACAACAAATCTGTTGGAAAAAGTGCGTTAATGAAAGCTATGATAAAATTCCTTTCTTCCGCTCTTCTTGCCATCTCACTACACATGGTCCTCCAGCGCGTGGTTAAGTTTCGTATGCTTTCATTGATTCTTATCCTTATGCTGAATACCTTATCTATTCCAGGGCATAACATATTATTGTTGATGTACGCTCCTAAGAATATGCTTTTTAGGAGATGAAATGATCTAATTGTTCCCACTGGCAATCCCTCAAACCATTGTAAAGCCTCCCCTATTAAACTGGCTGGGAAATATTTGCAAAGGACTGGATCATTATCCTCCCATTGTAATAAAGATTTACTATATGCCTTTATATGTTGTACTACACATGTAGTTCCATCAAAAATATTAGTAAATACAGGTAATGTGCATTTAGTTGGTATTCCTGCTAGTTGTATCTGCCTTGCGAACGGTGTTTTTCCTTCCTCTTCTATTGCCTCATCTAATTTTCTTCATCCTCCATCTTTTCATGTTTCCATCATTGCTCTTACTTCAGCTAACTCTCCTAAGATAGTTTCATTGATATTATGGTCTATGTCTTGCTGCATTGGTGTTTTCAATCTCGCTTGCCTTATCCTATTCTCTTATCTATTTTGACCCTCTTGGAATTCTTACTCTTCTGCCTCCTCTCTCATACGCCTTCGTATTTCAATTCTTTTATTAGCACGTGCGATATTATTCCTTTCTTATTCCTCTGTGCAGTTATGATGGTTACGTAACATCTCTCTTCCTTCTAGTATTATTCTCTCCTTCTCTTCATCATCTTCATGTCTTTCATCATGATGAACGCGGTGACGTCCGCCTTGTTACCCATGTTGATTATTCCTGGGATGTTGTCGCATGCGGTGATGTTCTCCTTATTGTTCATATCGATCATCCTTGGGATGTTACTCTATGCGAGCATGACCGCGTCCCTCCTGCATATTGTCTCCTACATGAAAATGTTCAATAAGATTTTTATGCAAGAATTGTTCCCTTCCATCATCTCTACGACTGGATCTGCTACGCCTTGATGTACTCCTAGTTGTCCTTGATCTTGAAGTTTCACCTGTTGTCCTATAAGTGGTTCGTGACCTTTGTTCTTGCAATCTGATGTTTTCTTCCCTTAATTCATCATTTTGACGCGTTATATTCCCTCTTGCTTCCTCTTCTATCCTCCTTTCTTCAACTACTATTTGCCTTAGTTCTTCTATTGACATGTTATCTTCGTTTTCTCCTACTGGTCCTTCCTCCTTGGTTCTTTCCTTGTTTTCCTACATCGTATATGTATCTACAGTATGGACACTTACCTCATCATAATTGCGGTTGTTATCCTCCTCTTGCACGCGTTGGATCTGAGATTGGATTTGCTTCCCTCGATTGTTGCTTTCTCCCATTCTTGATGATTTAGCAATTTCGCCTCTTCTTCTTCCTGCGATTCTCCTACTCCTCCTAGTTGCTATCACGTGCTCCGCTATAGATGCTTTCCTCACAATATTTTGTTCCTGAAATAATATCTTCTCTTGAAAAAGGAAAAAGTATTTTTCAGATATTCGGAAATGCTATCAACGATAACTATTTTTCTGGGATGAAAACTTTTTGTTTCGTTTTACAAATATAAATTTCATAAACTCTCAAGATTAATAATAAGATGATTAAAAACGATGAATATTTTTAAACTAGTTTTTTGAAGAATTTCACCAACAGGGTATATCATCCAAGATGTATTCTAGCGCCAAAATGTAGTTGCAGAAAATCCTACAACCACACCCAAGTAAATCTATGAACTAATGTTCAGATCATCATAAGAAGAACTATAAATTATTTCATTAAAAGTAAAACAAATACAAAAAGGATGAATGGAAACCCTAACTTAATGAATAATACTACTTTCTCTCTCCTAAAACTCTTATCTCAACTCTCTAAAAGATCCCCCTCTCTTCAATGACTTCTTGTCTCTTTTATAGGGGTTACATAGTGGAGGACAGCTAATAAAGCCCCTGTTTTCGGATCTGGAGCCCGTCAACTTCGCTCTGCTTTATATCTGTCGCATTCACCTTTTAACTATCGTGTTGATCTTCACACTTTGGTGTGACTTGGCGATGTCATCATGTTCGTCAGTAGAAGTATGCTTCACGCGTCATATTCGCCTATTTCCAAATGAACTCTTACGCGTAACCAATGGTTGTGCGGCATTTTGTATCCACAATACTAATAGTAGACCTTTGGAACCATGCAATAACCAAGAAGACTCGATTAAACAACGATACTAGAATTCACATTCTTTCCTACTAAATTAAACACACCATATAAGAAAACCGCAATCATCATTAGAAGTACCACCATATAACATTGTCTTAACTCTTTAAGGCCTTAAGGGTTCACTAATTCCTAGAGATAAAGCCCCTACTATAGATAGATATAATTAAACAACCGAGGATTGTTCAGAAGCTATTCCGAGTTGCTGAATCCCATTCATTCACGAAATAAAAACACTTACAATGATCTTTATTCTGGTGGTGGTTGGTTCCTCCTCCTCCTACGCTTAATCATACGGATTACTAGAACGATCAATCCACTAAATTGTGCAGCGCAAATCATGCCCAATATTCCGGCAAAACACCATCCAATGTTTCCCAATCTTCCAAAATGATTCGCAAAACCTTCTCACATTATTTCATGTAGGGAAATGGTATGCCTTTGTCTTTGGAATCCAGCGACAAGACAATACAAAAAATTACCCGAGTGCCCGAAAAAATTACCAGTACCTGAAAGAGAAACAACATATGGGTTTGGTTATGATTGGAAGAAGGACAATTACAAGTTGTTCAGAGTTGCATCTTATGGAGGAAAAACGGATATTTCTATGGTCTATGTGTATACGTTAAGTTCGAATTCATGTAATAGGAATAGCATTCAAACAATTCCTTACTGGTTTCCTTTTGTTAGGGCACCGGGGGTACTTGTTCAAAATGCTCTTCATTGGTTAGGCACAATTCATGCCCAAACTCCATTTTTTACCAAAGTTATAATCTTTTTAGATATCAGCGATGAGAGTTTCGGAGATACACCACTACCAAAAATCTTTCTTTATAATAAGAGACCCCCAAATTGCTACATGTTGCACCCATAATCATTCTTGATTCTGGTGAAGCCATGTCAACATTTATTTTCCATGTCATTGGCATCTTATTGGTCATTCCAACAGTTGCTACGAATTGGCAGTCCAGTTGGCAACTTGAAGGGTCGCTATGAGAATTGAAAAGTAGCCATCGTTTTGCAATTGCAAGAATACACAAAATTGCATCTGTTCACACTTTGATATACGACTATTGTGTATCCAATCATAATTTTAGAGGGTATATATTTGATGTACCGATTCAGATCTTCAACAACCCCGCATAAGAAAACATATACATATTTGGTTGCACCAACAGTTTTTCGGAAGAATCCAAACGACACACCCCATAATGGTTATACCTATGAGATAACCACAAATTCGTATTTCTCTCAAAATTATCTCTCACAAAATCAACAAACCATCACAATCTTTCGTAATACATTCATAACCTTTAAGTAGTGCCTTTTAGGATATCAGGTCAATTCACACACTAACCACCACAAAGTACCAAAATCAAATTTTTACACTTTAAAAATCCCAGAAGAATGGACGACACAAAGACAGGAAAGAAGCGATGGAACAGGCAGGTACTTCACATCCAGCAAGATCACACTAGATGTTCACAACACTGTTACCGTTCTACAAAATAAAAATGCTAGAAAAATATTCAAACGGACATTGGAGATGATATTCTGTATCGAAATAGATAAACATACAAAAGAAATTTAGATCATGGAAGAACAACACAAAAACTATGTTTCATTTGAAATAGAGGAATGAATTAACCTAATCAACAGGTTTCTTAAAGAATTCCCAAACCTTCCTTACTGTTATCAAATAAAATAAAATAAAGACTCATCCCTGAAGATTTCTGAGAATTTCTTACGGCTTCACAAGGATTGAACATCATGCAATGAAACGTACTTACGGCTGTAGTTGGAAGCGGTGAGACGGGAAAAACATATTTGTTGAAAACATTGGCATCCGGACTAAGATCAAGATCAATAATTCTTCATAAAGAATAATATCACTCTCATTGCCTTGAGGGAGGACAACACATCCAACATTTAAATTACCCCTAGAGCTTGGTGAAAACTCGGCTTGTGACATATTAAAGGGAATGCATTTGATGGTGTTAATATGCAGGGTAGACGTGATAATATGGGATGAAGCAAAGATAGTGCATGAACATGCCTTCGAAAGATCTGATGGGCAATCAGACAAAGACATTTGGAGGAAAAAAAATAGTTTTGTGGGGAAATTTTTGGCAGATATTACCCACGACTCTTGGAACAAGGAAATGAAGGTGGATGGATCCACAAATAGATCAAACGAGTGGATTCATTTCCGAGTCTTCAACCTAGATGAGAATATGCGAGCAACTTTTGGAGCATCATCTGTAAGGAAAGTAAAATATTCTCCTACCATCATATTCCTGAAAAACTATCCAGTTAGAAATTTATAATTAACACATATAGATTCATATATGTACAAGTAAACCCTGACCTCACAGACATTTTCCACAGCATTTTTTTATTATGCTATATCATTAACAAACAAAAACTCATTGAGTCTTATACCATGGAGATTGGGTGATAGCCAGTATTAATGAAGAAGGGTTCTTCAATTCGCAGTACTAATGCGAAATGTTTATGAAGACATTGCAATATAAAACTCCACTATGTTAACTGATGAAGAACAAATCCTGCTTATGGTTACGGAGGTGGTTCACATCAACCAAATCCGACCGGCATAGACGATCGAAACAATTTTTGATTTTCATGTGTCAGTGTGGACGAATTAATGGGAAAAAGAAACATTGTTTACCTACTCCTGAAGTACACATGAGATCATAGGCTTCGACATAATTACTGGAAATTGAGTGTACCGTTTTCTGAATTCTAACTTCTATACAACAAATTCCACATGAATGTTAACGACCTTTCAAATTCAAACAGTAGAAGAGTTCATCTGCAGCCATGACAGTAGATGCGCCTTAGCATTCTGACAAACCTGATCACTATCATTGGAAATTGGAATGAAATCCTTTTAACAGTTTAGACAAAATTGAAACAACCGGTGCGTATGCACCGGTAAGATGCTTGTAATATTTAAAAATAGCAATCCTTCGATGACTGTGGGAGCGTTGGAAGGTTGTATTTGTGTACTTATACGAAAAATAAAGAAAAGGTTAATTTTGATGTATGGGTGATACTGATGCGAGATTATGGAGTCCTAGAATCATAGGTTAAACAGTATTCCATTACTCTAAGGGAGTTATTCAGCAACACTGGCCATTTAAGGTTGATTCGGTCTTTAGAAAACGGTGAAATCCTGCTGCAAGCTAACGGTAATTTAGCTTTGTATGACCTGAAGCATTCAAGTGCCAGAGAAGCAAAGTTCCGTAGGTTAACGCACATTGGTCGAATGGATAATTATACCGATAGCCTGGTTTCACTTAAATCTAGTACTAAACAGAAAGAAATTATTTTTTGTGATCGATTAACAAAATGAAAAATAGAAGAAACGAAAACATGAAGAAGAGGCTTCAAACGGGCGCAATGTCCTTAGTTCTTGTTTCTTTTAGTATCTAGTTTGTCATGGTTATTATGGGTCTGAACGTTGTGTTTCGTAAAGAAATACAAATTTTTATATAGTATTTGATTCTTTGTTTATGTTTGTTTACGACAGTTACAAACAGAATCCAGAATCTTCTTGTCCAACAGACGCCATTGATGTCTGATGGTGAAGAGAAACATGTTGGTGAAAAGATGTCTTTTCCCAACAGATGCGAAAACCTCTATAAATAGCATCTCCCTAAATTCGTTTCAAACACATCAGAAAAACCTTTTTCTCTTTTCTCTCTTTTCTAAAGCATCATCAGAACTTTTGATTACATGTGTTCTTGATTGAATCAAGGGGTACAAATCTTGAATTCAATTTCTGTTGTAGGGCTTTCATTGTATCATGAAGGCATTATTTCACATACATGTTGTAATCGCCAATTTATTGGGAGGGTAGAAATAATTGTCTAAAAGAAATCGTATGATCCTTGAAAGCTTTTGAGTACAAAAACATTTTCTTGTGTTATTTCATCTTCTATTGCAACCCAATTTTCCAACAGTTTTAGACAATTATTTTCTGTCAATGGAGGGTGAATCTTCAACTTCGAATGTGCACAATCCCTGCAAGTGATGAACCAAACCCTGACTCGACTGGAACGTTTTGATGGTGAAAATTTTACTCGTTGGAAAGAGACTGTGAAGTTTTTCCTGATCACCATCAAGTTGTGGTACATACTTGAAGATGGATTGGAGGCGATTCCTGCACCATCAGACAAAGATACTCCTGAATTGATTGCTAAACGAAAGAAGCTTCAGGAAGATGATTTCATGTGTCTTGGTCATATTTTGAATTCCCTGGAAACTCCTGTTTACAATGCACATCGGAGTATTGCGACTGCAAAGGAATTATGGACTGTGCTTAACAACAAAGATAAGATTTCTGAAGCAAGCAACAAGAAATTCCTAACTTGCAACTTCATAGATTTTAAGATGGTTGACAGTAAGTCAATCATTTCCAAGGTCAGTGAACTTTTACTCATTGTTAATCATCTTAAGGATGCTGGAATTGATCTTCCTTCTGCGTTTGTTGTAGGGGTTATTATTTCTCGTCTTCCCCCTTCTTGGAATGGTTATAAGAAGAAACTTAAGCATGATGAGACTGACTATGATTTAGAGGCCTTATAGCGTCAGCTTCGCATAGAAGAGTACTCTCGTAAATGAGAACTTAAGAATAGTCCACAGTCTGAAAACCATTCTAAGGTGAATAGAGTAGAAGATTTAAGACACCGAATTCCTTGAAACCTAAGAATGATACTCAATTTAAGAAATATCATCCCAACAAGAAGAGTAAGAAGAAGGGAAATTGCTACTTCTGTGATAAACCCGGCCATTTTGCTCGTAACTGTCGTCTCAAAAAGAAACAACAGAAGAACCATAAAAAGGAGGCAAATATGGTCGATGACAAACTTGTGATCGTGGTGCAAGCCGCCAATGCTGTTGCTGAAACTGGGGTTGGATGGTGGTACGACAATGGTGCAACCATCCATATTTGTAAGGATAGAAATCTTTACAAGACATACGAACCGGTTAGTGGAGAAGGAAACGAAGTTGTCTCCGCAAACGGCCAACACAGCAAAGTCATTGGGAAAGGAACTGTTGAACTCTCGTTTACTTCGGGAAAGACCGTTACTCTTACTAATGTGTTACATGTCCCTGACATGGTGAAGAACCTTATTTTCGGCGACCTTGTTATGAAGGCTGGATTCAAGACGACCTATGAGTCTAATAAGTTTGTATTGTCCAAAAATGGTGTGTTTGTTGGACAAGGATATGCTTGTAATGGGATGATTGATCGCTGTCGTATGCGTCAAAAATAAATTACACTTTCTTACTACTCAAAATATAAATATAGCAAGGGCAAGAAAGGATCGATCCCACAAAGAGGTCTAGGTTGTCAAATTGTTTCGGTTTCCTATATAAAACACCGGGGGGTTTTTCTGATTTTTTATAAACTAAAGTAAAATAAAAGCAAAACAATAAAAAGTAAACACGCAAATCAAGGATGTGAGAATATTGGTTTCATATTTCATCTTCAATTGTAAACAAGTGTTGAATATATGAATAGAATTCGTATTTAATCTCGCTATCGTCAAAAGCCCTAGAATACCTTATTGCAAGAATACTCCGTAAATTTCCAAAGTCATCAACACACACATTAGAGCTGCGTATGTGAATTCTACCTAAAGAATAACCTAACGCCTTACGCTAATTAAGTTCAATTCCTAGGAGCATTAAGTTTAGAAATAGGCTAATCAATGCAACTATCATACATTGCGCATGACGAAACATGATTTTATCGTAGTGCGCGTGCGGGAGATGACGTGGTACAGTTGACTAGATCACCTCGTTGACGTGGCATGATGACAGGACAACTTCGCTGATGTGGCATCATTTCGCTTATGTGGCATGCTGACTGGACCAATTCGCTGATGTGGAATTATTTCGCTGACGTGGCATAGCTAATTTGGCATGCTGACTGGATCACTACGCTGCCGTGGTATGCTGAAGTGGCAAACTTCTGCTGATGTGGCGTCTATGTGCGGCCGTGGCACGCTAACAAGGAGCGCTGGTGTGTCGGTGTCACAGATAATATGGGTGAAAATCACCTTGACATGGGTTATGATAAACTGAAGTAGGTGATGAAGACCTTAACGTGGGTGACACAAACTGAAGAGGGTGATGAAGACCTTAACGCGGGTGACTGAATCCGTACCATTGAGTGATGAACGGATCTGCTCGCGATTTATCGCCACATCCGAATAATCGTACATTAATCGCCCGATTGTTGCTCGGTTGTGGCCGCCGGCTTTACTCCCTTTTTTTTCTTTGGAATTTGAAACTTTTCGTTTTCGTAACACTTTTTCTACGAACTTTGATCTTTCCTCCGAACATTTGGTGACAGTTTTGCGATATTGTTGTCTTTGCTTATAACCCTTCATGCAACGGTTTTCTGTAACGGTTTTTTCCGAAATGTGATCGTTTCTTTCAACGGTTTCTTGCAACGGTTCTGGGGACTGTTGTCGTTTCTCATGGACTTTCCACCACCGTTTTGCTATACTTTTGCGGTCTTTTCCGGAGCTTTTTGAGGTGCTTTTCTGGAGGTCTTCTCTGGGGTATTCAAGCGCCTAGAGATGTAGGCAACTTGTCACCTCTAGGATCATGACAGTATCGATTTTGTCATACAGCAAAACTCGAACAGGTGGATAATGCGTTATTTGAGAAGTAGTTTTTTTCGAACTTTGGACTTGAACATGCTGCGGATCGAACATCCTGACAACAATCTTGATGATTTTTGCAGCGAGTCAGCTGTGGTATCTCCCGACTGCAATGTTGGACTGCAGCAGTTGCGATCAACTGGACTGCAGTAACTATAATTAACTGGTCTGCAGCAGCTGCGATCAGCTGGACTGCAGTGATTGGAAACAAAATTGGACCAAGCCATGTTGCAGATCGAACATCCAACAACAATTTTGATGATGTTTTTACGACATCTTTCACCGTGGATCGAACGTTCTTGCGGGGGTTTCACCAATCTTAATAGTGATTTTTCGCCATGTAACGTGCAGCAGATCATACATTCTACCAACAGTTTTGATGGTATTCCACCCCAACTTTTTACAGAGGACCGGTATTTTGGCAACATTTTCATCGACTTCGTAGTGATGCAAACTTCAGTGGTTTCGGGAAGGTACACAATTTGACAAATCTCGAACCTCGAATCGGATAAACAGAGTTGCGATCAAATTGACTCATAAAGATCTCGATTACATGGTCGGCAGAGCTACGATCAGCTGGACTGCACCAATTGCGAACAGATCCGACTGCAGCAGATTATGTTCAAGCTGACTAAAGCAGTGATTTTCAAGCCGTTCAAACTTCTTTTGACGGACATGATTTGGATCATTTTCTACAACTTTTCTCAATGGGTAAACACGATTTCTTTTCTCGTAATTCCCCTTAGTCTGAGCCAATGTTTGTATCCAAAATCACTTTTGGGCACGAAACACAATGAATGGATAGTTTGGTCAGTATTTCGGGTTAGGGTCGATTTGAAGAACAAAAGAAAAACAGAGGTTTAACATTAGGCCGACATGATTGCCAACATCCACGGGTGAATCCCTTGGGAGAAATGTTTTATTGATATTTGTATTACATTGTCAGTCTTTTTCTCTCTCTTGGATACCCCCACTCAAATGATTTCGCTCTCCTATTTATACAATCAATATTTAATTTTCAATATTAACTTAAATGGCATGAAACGCCATTTATGCTTCCATCATGAATTCTCGCATGAAACTGCCCATTTATGCTTTTATCATGAATTCTGCATGAAACTTCCCTTTTATGCTTTCATGATAAATTCTGCATGAAACTGCCCCTTTATGTCTCTATGATAAATTCTGCATGAAACTGTTTGCATGCATCCTTGTGTTAGTGCTACATGATGGACTATTTGGATTGACCGATGATCGCAGACTGATTGATCAAGCGGACATGGCTGTAGATTGGATTGACTGGCAGACATGCATAATGGTTGGCAACCTTGATGATGGGCGGTCGGCGTGCCATGTGTATTTAACCTGGAACTGGTTGGTATTGCGAATAGTACTTGGATAGGAATTGGCCACAACACTCGTAAACGACCGAATGCTGGTGGAGGTGCGACATGCTTCGATAGTTGACCGACGGTTGACTTTGACCATTGACTAGCCGTTGACTTTGACCATTGACCTTGACCGGGTGTTGACTTTGATAGTTGACCACTATGACCATTGACCGTCATTGAATTTATGTAATACTGGGCAGGCTGGTGGGATGCCTTAGTTGATCAAGTTAGTGGGCTTGGATAAGGGCCAAAAGATGATTCAAGTATCAATTGGGTCCATTGAGTGGTATTTTTACTTATGGTACAAACATTAGTATTTTATCCTTCTAGTTTTGTATGACTTTCTACTTAAAGATGAATTTAGTTAAAATGAAGGTTTAGAATCCTACGTGTCATTAAAAATAAATTTTCCACCTTCTATTAGCCCTTAAAAATTAATGTGAAATTTTAATTTAAATCCTCGTTTATGGGGGTTATATATATGCGGCAAAAATAGAAACATTTTTGCTCATAAACTATCTCCAATGGTTTGGAGTCTTATTTTTTAAGATTTGTATCTTTGGAAAATGATAAAATTGACTCCATTTTTCCTATTGGATCGAGAAAAATTTATTCAAAAAAAATAAAATGACATGGAGGTCATTCCAAGATCTAGATAAAACTTTATCCAACACATTCGTATTTATTTTAACTCCCTTTCTACAAATCTTAAAAATAAGACTCCAAACCATCAAAGATAGTTTATGAGCAAAACGTTTCTATTTTTCCACATGCATATAACTCCACAAATGAGGATCTAAATTAAAATTTCATATAGAATTTTTAACACCCAATAGAAGGTGGAAATTTTTATTTTTATGACACGTAGGATTATACTAAAGTTAATGGGATACAAAATTAACTTTATTACTTCTCTTCTTCCTTGTTTTGTTATTTGTTGAATCTACCTAAGTATTTGGTAAAGAGTTGGTTATCCATCATTAGCGGTGTTAGCGGTGAGTGAGTAGAGAAAGAGGGCATTGGTATCCAAGTGCTATATGCACCTTGAAGTATTGTGGAACCCCACACTA